>JAZGTI010005505.1:14827-25290 GCA_036877585.1 Botia kubotai
TGGCCCCATCCTGCTTGACTTCCAGTCAAGTATCATTGGTGTAATGCACAGCTGGGTCTCTGGGTTTAGCAGTCAATGGCTCGTTTTGGGCTGCAAAGATCCTGCTGAGTGGAGGGGGGAATGTGGCACCTGCCAACGTCCTGCAATTTTCTCGGATACAAATATAAACTCAATACAGAGGAGGACCGAAGCTGTAATGACTCTTCAGCAAACGTTTCCTTCTATTGAAATTCTCTTGCTCCAGTCTTTCTTAGGTTTATTGTGGCCATATTTGTTGTTACCTTACATGGTTTTGTTCTTGGCTTTAAAAAAATGTGGTGTGTCGTGTAACCAGAATCATTTAAGAATCGTGATACACTGGAGAATCGACTATCTTTGATGCAAACCAAAAATTATGTGTACGGTACCTTGAAGAACAAAACTTCTAGGCCACTAAAATGATATCTGCTTCCAAATATAAGACTCCGAGTCAAGGAAACTGAGGGAAACTTATGGAAACTCAGGAGTGTAGTTTGATTTTTTTTTACCTGTTTGTTTACTTGGAAATGTACATGTTTTTTAAATATTCATTGTGTCGGGCATGAATATTCTCCTTTATACATCTTTGACAGTGTATAACATGTCTAATTCAACATGTCAATGGCAAGTTAAAGGAAAATATACAGGACGGTAATAAAAATAACAGCACATGACACTTCTGGAAAGGAGGTCAGTTAGCCAGCGTGATGTTTTAATGATGGAACCCACGCATGATGCCCGTAGATGCTTTTAGAGGACCTGAGCTCACCTTCAACAGTACATACAGGAATGGGGGTGAAGATGTGGGCTGCAGGGAAAGGAACACGTACAGTGATTTATTGATGGCTAAACCTATCAAATAACAGTGGCTTGTAAACAAAGCTTTACACACGGCTTGTTGATAAAATACAGCTGTAGAAATTACATATTCTGCAACTATGTGAATGAAGCCATCAAGAATCAAACGTTTATCACACCCAGAAAAACCCAAAACATCACTAAACAAATTACAACATATTACAAATGACTTTTCTCATTAGCTACAGTCATTCACCCAACAGACGCAAGTGTACAACCTCTGTGCTATTTTTTAGTTTTCTCAGACTATGAAAAAATGTCTCTTATCAAGTCCAATGACCTTGTTTGTTGTCTGAGAATCTGATAACCTTTTAAATGACACACATTTTTGTCTCCTTGCTCGAGATTGTATGATGTGTTTTGGGAAATCTGTGCTCAAAAGTTAAGAGTTGTTCTGTAAAGTCTTGTTTTGAGAAATAACCTCACTGCATATGCTAGCAATTGTGCTTGTTTGCCTGTTTTTGGTGTCGCTCAGACTCACTTTGTGTTGACAGTGGATTTTTCCACAAAGTTTTTCTCTATGTTGAACATTTCGTCCTCAAGAGAACAGTCCTTAAAACTCAACAGGAAGTTTATATGATAGTGACAGAACCTGTCCTGCCCCAGTCTCTCACAGCCTCTTATTACCAAGAATAAACAGCAAGGCATTCTGGGTAGGAAACCCTCTACTAGCTGCACCACTAGGTTCCTACCAACAAAACACAATTAAGTCCATTACAGACACAGAATTTATTCGCAACGTTTGTCTCTCTATCATCATCTTTGCTTTAAACAAAATTGCAGGTTATTGTACATACTTTTCCTTACACGTGCTGAAGTCACAACGACTGCTCAAATTATACGTTACTTTAAGTTCAACTCTGAGAATCTAAGTAAGGTAAGGAGACCATAAACCTTGATCTTTGATCACCGATCTGTTATGTACTTGCTCAATAATTGATTTTTTGTTATTTTTAACCAAAAAATGGATTGCAGCTTTAAGCACAACTGTGAAATGCTTTTCCTGTCAGATGATTTTTAAGCCATGGTTTTTAAAGCCTAATTGCGGAAAACATATTTTGAGATCCTGCGCTTTTCCGGCCTCATGAACGTCGCCTTTAATTCTTCATATCAGCTTTAAATGATAAATGTGCCGGAGGGGAACAGAATCGACCATACAGCAGAAAACAGCAGAGTCTTAGCATCAGCTAAACGAACATGCGTTCAGTGGAAAATTACAGCGCCAGCATACAGCATACTTACATGTACTGTACCAGAGAGGTTGGAGAGAGAGAGAGAGAGAGAGAGAGGGCAGAAGAAATTTAAGCCATGTGACATGTAAGTAAATTGTGTTCTGCTTCGGTGCTTATTGAGCGAAGTGTGTGTTGTAGAAAGGAACGAAAAATGTATAGTTTGTCAAAAACAACGTGAACACAGGTAGTGTGTGTTTGTCTGCGTTTGAAATTGTGAAAAACTACACATTCAAACATTACTTGGTACCAATTAGTCAACTAGTCCTTCAGGCAAACCACCAAATATTCCACTAATCGATATTAATTAGGCCCGGTATAAAGATGCTGGTTTGGTTAGATTTAACCTGCAACAAAGGAGATTTTTTTTACATCCAAACGAACAAATGCAAGATACAACACAAAAGCTTCAAATATTTGTATGAATGTGTGTATTTCTACAGAGGCGTTTAAATACAATTTACATAGCGAACCGTGTAACAAAGCTGAAGCACAAAGCTCTCAGAATGCAATATTTATATATATTTATCGACCGTTATTAATCACTCCTAGTTCAGGTTGTGTATTCAGGTCAAGGGAACGACTCGTTTTCCTGCGATGAAATGCAAATCTCTGCATGAGCACAGCATGTTAATGTATGTATGTGTAATTGTGTTGCCCGTTTGTCCCCCTGTGTGTTTGTTTACTCGCATGCCCGTGTTTTTCTTGTGTTTATACGAAGCATCAAAGGAAAGCGCGAAGGCAGGGAGATAACGCGACTCCACCCAGTCCAGAACTCTCTCACGCTGGCGCGAGTGAATCTGGGTCAAGCTTCAGTTACGGAAGGAGCTGGAAGATCTCGCAGCTGCTGAAACAGATGAGGAGAGCGCTGGCACCAGGGGAACCAGCTGCTGCTGAAATACAGATGTTTTGGGAACAGTCTATAACCTGACTCTATAACCTCATCAGAGCTGAACACAAACGTATAGAATCAAAAACACATTCAGCTTGCAGGGAAGAAGAAGGTGACTTTATGTAGCCTTATCATGGGGTACGAAGGTACAAAAAGGAATTAAAAGAAACAAAGAAAGTCACCTTAATAAATAATAATACAGAACGTCACCTTATTTGTTCCTCTCACAACCACTCATTAATCACTAACAGTTTCCGGCAATGCCTCATTTGAGGTTAAGCCTTAGTTAGCTTTGATAGCGCGCTACGAATTTGTGAAACAAAAACATTGTTCCACCTTTGACCTTTGCCCTTATTAGTCCAATAATCCGAGCCTTTCCACATCCTCACTTCTGCATGTAAATATCATTTTTCTTGTGCCGAGCCCCGCTTCGGGGGCGCAATAATCTCAGAGCCAGCTTTAATATTTCATAGAAGTGTACTGCCATAAAACTGGAGCTGACAATTTAATTAGATGCCAATGTCTTTGATAAATAGCATTGGGAGCTATGCATCTAATCTCACGTTTAACAGTGAAATCAATATCTGCATAAATCATTCAAGGCGCAAGTCATTACCAAGCGGTGTTGGGCAGAGAAGTGCAAAATGTATATTTAATACGAAGGCTGACATGACAACAAGCAATGGAGGGCKGGGGGGGGCTGAAGGGGGAGYGGACAAGGCTTGTTCCCACACTGCAACAGGGTGCAATTTATTCCCTGCTCAGGTTAGGTTCGTTTGGTGGTGTAATTTGACATCAGGCAAGCGTAAATTCTGCTAACTTGTTTGTTCAGGGAGCTCTTTAAGCGAGCGCTCTTTGGCAAATTAAATTTGCTTTGGGGCGCCGTCACGCCGGAACTTGCCGGAACACACACACATAAACATAGGAAACAAAGAGCAATCCGTTCACGGTTCAAACATGCAGAGTTTATGCAAATATCAACAGCCTCGGTCAGAACAGAACGGACGGCTTCAGTTGTGAAACTGTTGTCCTCCATCAATCTTTGAGCAAATGCAAACGTCAGCAAGTTTCCCTGCATTCTGATATGCGCTCTCGCAATTAATAGCAGGCGAAACAAAGTACGATCTCAGGAATAATGCTGCGCATGGCGGTGACAATCCCATCTATGACGCCAACTCGATTCTCAGCAGTTCCCCATCAATCTGGCGCTCAAACCATCTCGAAAACGCTGACTACGCCAATGGCGTATTTAAATCGTCCGAGTAAGCCCGTTTATCTGAAAGCTCTCCAAAGCTAGATTTAAGCAGAGACAGGAAGGATTAACCAGTGAAAAAATACTCCATTCATCTGAAGTATTTCTTACCAAGCCCGTCACCTCTCTCCTCCCCGCTGCGGTTGGATTTACATTTCTATGAGGCTGAATGCACGCTAAACCTGCGGATGAAAACGTCGTCTCGCGGAACATCTAGGCCAGTTGCTGTTACCGGGGGCTTTTTCTTTAGCATGTGAAATACTGATGGGAACTCAACGCCCAGCCTCCCCTCCCGGCAGGTGAGCGTCGTCTGGATGTGCAACACCTGCCTCAGCTGGAATCCAGTTAGGGGGAGGAAAACACTCCACACAGAGGCAATCTCTCTGCTCTTGTGACTTCTTTTATGTAAAACATGGGGGACCAGAAACATACACAGAATGCATGACCCACACAATGCAAGTGTGCAGTACCATTATATATACTAAATAAACATTTCTGTGTTACTGTTCCAACAAACCTTAGTCCTTTAATTTTCTGTGCTTATAAGTTACAATATTTAATTTTACATTATATAATTTCTTTTTCCTTTGACTCCTTTTTGTAAACTATGTTCCTGTAGCTCAACAGGTAGAACATTGAGTAACCAGGGCAAAGGTTGTGGGTTCGATTCCCAGGGAATACACGTACTGATAAAATATAAACCTTAAATTTACTGTAAGTCACTTTGGAGCGTCTGGCAAATAAATTAACCTAAACGTAATTAATAATTTTTACTAGAACCCTTTTCCCCTTCATTTCTATTAATTTCCTTTCCTTGCTGTTGAATCCACATTTTATTGATTTTAAAATCAATACACATGTTCCTTTCTCTTTATTACCCTTTGCAAAGGCACTTCAAACTACCATTGTGTATGAAATATTCCACAGTTAAATAAACTTGCCCAGCCTTCTTTATAAACTCTGACTGACCCACCATCTGTTGCCCTGCCATATCAGTTCTGAATCTAAAAGAGAAAACTGGGTCTAGAAAAACAGAAAAGAAATGTTTATGTTAATGATGCTACATAGCGCTCCTTCCAGCAACACAGAGGATGTACAATGTGTGAAACCAAGCTTGCGCGTCAGTGTTAAAGCACCAGCGTCGAGTGAGATTCAGGCCGAAAGATGGAGGGATTTTGCACTAGTTGCTGGAAATGGTTTAGGACTTGCCTTTAAACCTCAAAATACTGCATACTGAGAAGGTGGGGGGAATGCAACAGCAAATAAACACAGAAACCCTTCAAAAACACACAGCAGATTTATGCACTCAAGCCTGTAAGCACACATCACCTTTCAGCTCCTCTACAGGAAGGATTTGTGATTTCTCCAGCACCGGGCCAGGTGTCAGATTCAGAACCGTGGATTACACAAACAGCACAGAGCTTGTCCCCACAGGCTGTGGCATTCTAATTCAGCTGAGAGCAATATCATTAACTCTGGGAAATAAGAAGAAATTAAGAGGTTTAAAATGGCGCTTAATTCATTGATTTATTGCTCATAAAAGCATCTTTCAGAAAATGAAAGGCCGTCGCTGACAGCAGGGGTTGTGAGGGGGTGCACAGTTGGTGAAGCCGTGTATGCCACCACTCACTGCGGTAATTACAAATCCGCCTGCATTTGTCATAACAGCCAAGAGTATTAAGCTCCAACCGAAAACACCACCCAGATGTTCATACCGTCATTACTGTATACATTTAAAGGGTGGGGTGGGGGGCAAAATGACACTGAAATAACTTGGGAGGCATGAAAATACATTTGACCCCATAATTCAACCCGTGCTGAACCTTTAAAAGGTGCTTTCCAATTCCGTGTTAATTTGTCATGCCTTCTTCCAGTTTAATTAAAAGTAACACGTCGAAGGGGCGCGAGACGGGTGAGTATTAACGCGATGACCGATAATGCGTGCTGCCAAATAAGACCCGACTTTCACCGAGAGAAAAAATAAAACCGCTAGTCTCGGTGGGCCGCTAAAGCGCGAGGGTTTATGCCTAATCCCCCCCGCCAGTCATAAGAACACATTTTTCTAATTGCCTTTCAAGTTATGCTAAATTAGCACCTAACTAAGTCAAATTGCGATGCTACGCTAGGAACAAAACGCCGAATGCACGAACCCGCCGGAGGTGTCGTTAATTCCGGCGCGGTCGGCGGGAGGATCGGAGATGACGGAATAAAGAGCTCTGGGGCAGGTGTAGGAGTGTGGCGGAATTGTGGGACATCTCCAGGGAGAAAGATTCCCGGATTTCTCTCTTCTACGGAACCTCTCCTCTGGGATGGGGAACAGGAAACACCGTTACTCATTCCGTCCAAAACAAAGAAAATGGAAATCCAGGCCGGCGGCGTTGTCATCCGTCCCCGTTTGTGCTGTTAAGCCGTGAAGGCATTCGTCTTGTTTATGGACTGCGGTGGGAGATACAAACTCATGCATTGTTAAACATTTGGTGCGGCGTGCCGAGCGCGGCGTCGCGGGGGTTCAAGGAGACATTAATCGGCCAAATAACAGCATGCTGACTTTCTGTGGAAGGCCAGATTGATCATGACAGATTGAGATGTGAGTTTAGACAGCAGGGCTAATCAGCTTACCGAGGGTTTGCGTACAGAGAGACCTTTACAACACATTTCACAGGCCAGTTAAAATGATGATGGTGTTTACATCTTTTGCTCCCTCCTACAAGCTTCAGGAGGGTAAACTGACATTTAAACTGGGTTTGAAAGCATTGCGTAAGGTTGCACTGATGATATTCTGTACAACAGTATTCCTGACATTGGTTTACCATTACACTTATGTCCCATATCGTATTCTTTACGAATGCAGGCAATTAACTCTTTTATGGAACTACTTCCATAAAAACTGAACACAATGATGCTACACTTTAAAATACTAATTCGTTAGCATTAGACAATGCATTAGCTAACATGAACTAACAAGCGCAAAGATGAATAAATGCTGTAAACATGTTAGTTAACGCAAATAGCAACTGTTATTTGTTTGTTCAAGTTAGTTCGTTGTGCATTAACCAATGGTACCTTTTGATTTTAAAAATGTATGTGTTAAAATTCAAGCATGTTGTGGTAATGTGCTTTAAAACCAGCACTTGACTGAGATAACCAGCTAACTGGTGAACAGTTGTGTGTGTCCGTGTAAGGCCACAGCTGCTGGAACCGAAAGCAACTTCCTGTCAGCCGAACTTCTGTCTCTGAATCCAGCATCAGAAATATTACACGAGTCTAAATTCAGTTCAAAGATGAATAAATCACGTGCAGAGGCTTAACACACCAGATAAGCTTTTTGTCAAATTTCTGCTGAAAAAAAATCAAGAAAGAATGAAAGAGCGAGCAAACATCAGTACGGCTCATTCATCTCGAGTGGATGACAAGCACAAATGAGTAATTATATGCAAACGGTGTAAAAATAGAAAGCAGCCAATCAAAGCTTGACAGGCACATATAGTTTAGGGCCATATCTATCCACCTCTATTCTTGCTGGTCCTTCAAGCAGTTCGCACCTCTCTCTCTCTCTGACTACTTATCATGCTTTACAGCTCAGCATCCCATCATCATCCCCATGGCAACAACTTCAGCTGCTTATCCTAATCACTTGAAGTTAACCTTGATATGAAAACGTTCCCAGGGGACTACTCACGCCATTGTGTCGGCTTCTGAAGGCAAGCTTCTCCAATAATAACCATAAAAGACATCACTGCCTGAATGAGAGGGAGAGAGGCCAGAGGATAAATGAGGGAGAGTGAGAGACACTCAGATATAGCAGCACTTAAGAGAAGATCAGAACATTACAGAAAAGGCTGTAAGATCTTGCGTGTGTGTGTGTGTGTGTGTGTGTGTGTGTGAGGGCTGCTGTCCAAGGTGCTGAAACACAGCAGCACAGCAATAATACCATTCAACTGGATGTAAGCCATTAAATGCATTAAATACCCCAGATACCTGACAGGTGTGACTGAAATAAGTGCCTGAAAAATCACATCTAACTGAGCTCATGCTCGTTAGCCAATCAAAACATTTCGAGGCTGCCTCTTAACCAATGGCGTGAGATCCAGGCAGGAAAACCTGTTTTCCAGACAATGGAGCATGGAGAGAGTGTCTGGGAAACTTCTGCAATTCCATTTAATTGTAAACTCTATTTTTCAGATTAAGGTACAAAACAGAACGCAATGGAAAAAACATTTGAGGAAGGTCCAATTCGCTCTGCAAGTTTGGCTCAAACCAAGCTTATGATGTTATACAACCCTGAAAGTTTACACACATTTGTGTGGTGGACATATCTGCCTGAAAAGAATTTGGACATCGCTCTAGCAATCATTCTGTATTTTACAGCAGAATAACCCAAACTATTTCTCAATGACTCACAGAAATGCATTTCCCCACCAGCGCCCTGTTCGCCAGGTAACGGGGGCTGAATGAATTAACGTCGTGTCTGAGCGCATTTAACAGCCTGAGATTGTGGTGTGTTTGGCAGAGTCGGAGAACCGCTGCTCCATCTACCTGTTCGTTCAAAAGCCCGAGTCTTTGAAGTTAATAACTTTGACAAGTCAATTAAAGCCTCAGTGAAGGTGCACAGCATCTCTTATGTAAAAAGCTTACAGCCTCGACTCTGAAACAGTGACCTTCAGTTAAATCCGCCCGTTTCCACAGAGGCATTCACAGCCAATCACAATCTTTCCATGTGTTGCTTTAGCATTAAATAAATGTCTCTCTCTCTCTCTGTCTCTCTCTCTCTCTCCCTTTCAATGTCCCTCAATCTTGCAGGAGGCAAATGATTGCAAATGCAAAACAAGACATCTTCCCTGCGCTTAATGCGTCAACGTTAAGAGCTGTGATCCATGAAAGATGTCACAGACACAATGTTCCTTTAAAGACCCTCATTAGCCGTTTCCCTGTGAGGTTTTGACACTATCAATTATTATTAGCCGAGTAAACAGCGTGCTAATAACGATCAAGTGCATTACTCGCATGCATTGAAAGCTGCAGATCTTCAACCATGTCGGCGCGAACCATTTAAAATATTTAAGCTCACGCCCTTAAAGTCTAACTACCAGAAAAATAGCTTATGAAGCGTTTTCCACTTCTCCTATTGCGTACGTCGACTTGTCATTTTTCTTTTATGGACCGTGTAGCGTTCCGATATATTGACTTAATACATTCATCAGATATTCTTTATTGCTTCAAGCACCAAGTGGAATAAAACATTTGTGGAGGGCTGGAATATTTGAAGTGGGCAAAAGTGGAATGTTTGGGAAGATGGGGGAAAAAAACCTCCAGTCAAATGGGGAAAAAATATTAGCATGGAACTTAACGCTCGAGTGAATTGGAATATTGCTTTGTGGTTTATGGGAGTGTTTTGTTAAGGGTCACCGAACGTGTTTAAAAAACCACCACTGGGAACAGATTAGCCCTGATGGAAAGAGATTGGAGGTAACCTGCCCCGTTTTTATGTGGCCCTGGGGCAGCCGCCCAGCTAATTATGAGTGACCCGCAGGGCGTGGGGAGTTCTGCTCACCTTTGGCCTCTCTATTCTCCATTAAAACCAATGATGCAAAACCTATATAGACTTTACCAGCAGAGATCGAAACGTATACACACACCAATGGCTCCTGAACTGATGTATGTGTTAGGTATACACACGCTCACAATATAAAGTGAATGATATTGAAAAGAGAATACAAATTTAACTTACATCTTGAACCGTATCAGATTTATGAAATGTGAGGGCATCATATAACAAGATATGAAGATATTCACTTACTCATTATTACATACACTTGAATCATAAAATACTTATGTAGTATGGCAACCTAGCAACCACCCAAAGCACCCTAGCAACACCTTAGCAATCAACCAGAACTTTTTCAAACAACAGAATTTTTGAATAGCAATACACAAAAAAAGCATCACAAACAAAAACTTTATGACTGCCTAGCAACACCCTGGAAACCACCCACAATGCCCACATATAAAACTTGGCAGCAAGTTATGAACAGACAAACACCCGTCAGAGTTTCTTTAGAAAATGTAAAAGTGAATCACTGATCTGATTAATGTAAAATGTGACTTGTTTTGTCAGGTTTTCCTAGCGGCAATCAAATTTAATATTTGCTTCTACTGTAACAATGATGAAATCCTAATTATATTCAATAGCAAATGGTGTTCCCTGAACACAGGA
>JAZGTI010005506.1:0-25286 GCA_036877585.1 Botia kubotai
ATGGGAAGATGGATGGAGCTAAATACAGGGTAATCCTGGAAGAAAACCTGTTGGAGGCTGCAAAAGACTTGAGACTGGGAAGGAGATTCACCTTCTAGCAAGACAATGATGCTAAACATACAGCCAGAACTACAATGGAATGGTTTGGATCAAAGAATATTCATGTTTTCGAATGGCCCAGTCAAAGTCCAGACCTAAATCCCATTGAGCATCTGTGGCAAGACATGAAATTGCTGTTCACAGACGCTCCCCATCCAATCTGGCTGAGCTTGAGCTATTTTGCAAAGAAGAATGACCGCAAATGTCAGTCTCTAGATGTGCAAAGCTGGTAGAGACATACCCCAAAAGATTTGCAGCTGTAACTGCAGCGAAAGGTGGCTCTACAAAGTATTGATGCAGGGGGGCTGAATACAAATGCACACCACACTTTTCAGATTTTTATTTGCTTAAAATTTTGAAAACCATGTATCATTTTCGTTCCACTTCACAATTATGTGCTACTTTGTGTTGGTTTTTTTACATAAAATCTCAATAAAAAAGTGGAAAAGTTCAAGGGATATGAATACTTTTGCAAGGCACTGTATGTATCTATCACAACCTGCTCCTAACATACGCTCCACATGAGTGGCCATATGCGCAATTTGTGATGCATATGATGCATCACGACATAATGCGGTCCCAACCTTCCCATAGTCTAGACCCTGGCTTAGGTTGTGCTGCCTGGTAAAGCGTACATCTTTATAGACGAAACTCAAGTATAAATGAGGCAGAAAAAGTAGCTGATAGTACAGAAGAATGAAGCACATCTTTGAATAATGAGATCATCATAATGACCGATTCCTCTTGGCGAAGCAGAGCTTCAAACTGACCTAACAAACAGCACTGATACAGTAATTAACGTCAGATTGGGAGAGAAGTGCTTGAAAAGGGGCTTTTAACGAGTCTTGCTGTGCAGGCGGGAAAAGGTCCTCCTGACAAAGAGCAAAGCTGACAGTAATTAAGTGCACATTGCTGGCACAGACAGGGCCACCACTCTGAAAGTTTCATCTGAAAACAACAGCGAAGCAATCTTTCACGATGTATGTGTGTTGGTTTAAATAGTCATTTGCTGCTAAATGGCAGACTGTTTTTTTAATCTTCAGCCGTACAAACAGTACACTGGTTTAACGTCTAAACGTGGGTGTACACTGTGCATTTTTTTAGTCCATTTTAATTAATATTTATAAGACTGTCAGATGTACGTCTCAAAATTTTGGCCGCAATTGATAACACTGACTGACCTTTTAATGCAATAAAGTGACAATGACATACAAAATTAAAATAATACAACACAAACCAACCCAGGCAGGTTGTTGCTTATATTGTTGGCAATGTTTTGCCACACTGCGACCCAAAATTTAAGACCGGCAATTAATTGTCCATCTGTGAGTGTGTCACGCTAAGAAATCTAAGATTGCCAATTTGTCCTTATTTATGATTCCTGAATGTTTGTGGCAATCATACAGTGAGCACCTAAAATGAAGGACACCTGGGCATGTCACAGTGCTGTCCACAACAAAAATAATTCTGTTATCCAGCCTGTTGTTCTCTACAATCTTTTTTTCTTTTGAAAACATGTAATCTTCACTTGATTTCACTCTTGAGAGGCCAGAGTAGCTTCTTCAACCTTTGCTCATGATTACGACTACCTATTTTTTTAAACAAAATATTTATCTGCTCTTTGTTTTGTCCCTGTTGTTTTGCCTGTGGAGTGGACAAAGGATTTTGCCATTCTAAGATTGACTTGTCTGATTGGCACGCCTGATGTGATTAAATGGATTCTCGTTATCTGTTTATATGCACAAAGGGTTTCCAAGTAATGCAGCAAAACTATGTTTTGTGCTGTTGAAATCAGTGGGTCGATGTTAGCCCTGACTGGCAGAACATGAACTAGACGATCACGATTGAAGCTGTGATGATATCATCTATGTACATTCACATCCTGTATGCTGTTGACAGACACACAAACCAAAACAAGATCCACTGCACTTGTGACAGCTATTTCAAACAGAAAGAGATACAAGACTTTTGTCATTTTTTATTCGTACACACAAATACAAAACGCTGTTGTGCACAAATGCTTATGAAATACAGTACACCTGTATGAAAAGCATGGATTTGTGTTTATGGATTGGTTGCTGGGGGTTACAAAATGTCACAACATATCTTCATTATTTTGGTTCATAGATATTTGGGTCTATGGCATTTCTGCATCCACTTTATCATGTGCCAGATGAAGGTTCAATCACTTAGAAAAGTAATAGAACCCACAGTAATCTCCTCAAAAAAACATGTGATTTAAGTTATCATTAATTTCCGTAGCATAAACGGTGCACTGATTTTGAATGAATATTTAGCAGCGAGCACTGCTAAATATTTGTGTTAAAGGAAGTAACCTCTAAAGAATAAACATTCTTTGAAATTCGATCAGCCTTTTCTGCATAATATAATTAGATAGTTGAATCAGACAGCCAGTTTAAAATTAAAAGAAGCCCAACAAAGAGATATAGCAAACATAGTCTCACTCAGTTCCACAAAATCTCCACTGGGCTATCATTTTTGTGTGGACCTGACTGCCAGCAGCCTTAGTACAGTTATTAACAGTAACAGTTGTTAATTAGAGGTAGGGAGTGTCTTGGTTGCCATGTCTCAGGTCTTAGACCTCTGTGGCTTATAAACTGAGCCAGAGGCTTACGAGTGTTTCAATAAGGACAGTGAGAATCTCCTCAGTCCAGACAGTGTATCCGAGATGGAATCTGCTGATAAATTTTATAGCCCTTCTCTGAGGAAATGGCCCTAGAAACCAAGGAACGGCAAAACGAGGCCATTTTTATCATACTCACTTGGTTCACTTTATCAACTGACTTAAAGTAAAATCCTTAACATCCTTAACTTTATGTGTACAACAACAAAACATTACCAAATTGCAGGACAGTTAACATATTCAAAGGGCTAAATTCTACTTGCAGATTGATAGAATAGACCCATTGTGTTGGAAATTTGGGCTCAGACTGTCATGTTCTGTCCCCTCAGAATTTGCTTTGAGCAATGGTGAATGGACTATGTTTAATTTGGCACTTGTTGCCTGGCAGTCGGTGCATTTGAATTAAAAACGAGGACAGAATGGGCTACAGGCATAATAGCGTGCCTAAATCAGGTCTTGGTTTTGCCAGTTTGTATTCAACATTTTCTATTCAACTCATTTTTATGAAACTATTCAGTGCCATTTAACCAGACATTTAGATTTGAAGCAAATGCCTTTCCATTTATAATATTTTCAGGTCTGTAAGTTTTAGATCTTTGCTATAAATTACAGTGTTATATGATTTTTTTTTGGAATAGGCATATGATATTTTGTTGCTGTGGTAACAATGTCTGTTCTGTCTCAATTACCTTTGCAATAAATAGAAGGGCACCCACATTACATATTAATTACATATTATTCCTTATATGACAATGTTTTGTATAAATGGCCCAGATTGTCTGTGTATGTGTGTTTAAGATATTTAAGAACGTATTGGAACTGCTAACCTGTATGTTCCAAACAGAATCAAAATCAGGAAATCAAAGCCACCATTTTTAAAACATGACAACAGTGACACCACTGGATGAGAGATGGCCATGAATTACAATGTCACTTTGAAATGAAAGCCACAGGGCCCTACATGTACATTACATACACTCTCTGCACCAGTGTAGTGTATCTTCTCATGTGACATGCAGTATGTATATGAGAAATAAACTTGATCTTCAAATCCATACATGTATCGATATATTAAGGCCCTAGAAAGATGATTTGGTCTCCATTGGCAGTGTTGATTTCTAATGAGCTCATCAGTTTAAATTCTAGATGGATGGTCTATTTTGAAACCTGCTCGGACGCATGTAATCAGTTGTTAATTTTGCTTGAGAGCATTTTAGCCTCATACTAAAAGGTGAAGTGTAGTATTTATGTATATATATATATTTATTTATTTATTTATATATGCAGAGTCATCCATAAGTAACCTATTTATCATTTAAAAATAGCTACCCAAACATTGTTTTGTTTGATTCAGCATCCCAAACAGTCTATCACAGCAACATCTGCTCAACCAATGCCACAAGTGTGGGGCATGACTATCTGGCAGCCAATAAAAAATAGGGCAGTGAAACCTGTCATTATTTTTTAAATTCCGTTTGGTGGCACAGAAATTACACAATTTACCTTTCACAGAATGTGCTCATTTTCCCGCTTCATTGAAAGCATCGACACATTCCTCATCATCCACAGGTAGCCCCATCATTACAGGTGTCTTATTATCTCAAACTGCGATCCTGACAGTTTCCGAACACAAACACGCAATAATAACATGGGACCTGTTTCCAACAGGTGGTCCTGTTGTCTCGTGCCTTTTTTTTCTTAAATGTGGTGTCTGGTCAAGATTTAAAGAGCTTTCTGCAGGAAGTGTGAAAGGAGATTGGGTTTGTTTCTCGGCTAGACTCAATCATTCTCCTTTTCCTTTCTTTCATAGACAGCTAATCAGCACCTTCAATTATCCAAATAAATGAATTTGCTCTCTCTCCAGCCCGCATGAATTAAAGTTCACCATTCTGTCTCAGAGAAATAAAGACTTCTCTAATTAGCTTCTGCACTCCACTGTAATTGTCAGTGCAGCTGAAGCTGCAGGTCTATTTGTTTATCCGGATGGTGTGATGTTGCATGACACTTTCAGAGGAAATCTAGAGTTTCAAATGTCTGTCTGTCTGTATATATATACACACATATATATTCAGTCTATTTCATGATATATAAATAATTGAACATGTCGTTGGTGTGTATTTGTTTCTGTTCCGACACTGTGGGAGTGTCATTGACATGGGAACAAATGCAGTATATCAGATTCAGGGACTGTATGGTGTAATCGCTTTCCTCCTGATGCAATGCGAAAATCGAACTTTTGCCACAACTAGGGATTAGCCGAGGCCAAAGGAAAATAATGATAATAATTACAATTATTGATTTTTTGTACCGTGTGTGCAAACGGAGTAAACCTTGACCACTGCTTCTCCTTCTACCTCCTTCACTATGAATAAACAGCTTTTGTGAGTTATGAAGCCATTTTAATTCATAATTCATCCAAAAGTTCAAAAGTTTTGTCATTATGTTAACACACATGAGTGTAAATAAATAAGAACTGAATTTAAACTTCTGATTTAACTATTTCTTTAAAAATACATTGGCTTTCTGTGGTCGACACTCTAATGATGCTATTTTATTAAGTTCTTACAATGATAATATTATGGTAGCCAGTTCATAACCAAAGATTTACTAATAGAGTAGATGGACAAAAGTTTAAGTTTTTGTGCAGATGATGAATGGATGATTCTTGCATCATAAACCACTAAAACTATTGGCTGTTTATAATAAGCATCAAACCATTCTTGTTGTAGCAATCCTATCTTGATTGAAACAGTAGAAATGTATTACGTTATTTATAACAGATATTCAGGCTAAAACCTTGATTGTTGATTATGTTGAACAGCCTCCACATGTTGAACAATGATCCAATAACACCACTATCTCAGAGACTGAATGTCTATGCATTGAGGAATGAGTTTAGAGGTTTTGAGCTTGCAGTGTTGGTAAGAGATTCACATTAAAGAACATTAGTTCACTCAGTCAGTCATGAAGGGACCTTCTGACAGATGGCAAATGCTCTTCTTCCTTTTTATGTCCTTCATTTCTCTCTCACCAGCAGCTGAAATTTGAATGTCACTGTGCTACAACCTGAAAAATTGAGCCCTGTCTGTGCAATTCTGGTATGGTTGAACAGACTGAAAAGTCAGTCAGTCAAACAAGGAATTACTGAACGAACCATCATGAAATGGCAAGATGATTAAAAAAAGCAAATGAGTAAATCAATGAATACAAATATGAATTTAAATCTGTATATTTTCACCAACTCACACACTTATGTGGCAGTTGTTAAGGTGTTCTGAGTTGTTTTAAATGCATTTCTAGGTTGGTTGCTAGGAGGTTGCTTACTGACCCATGTCATCCCTCATGTCATGATATTCTGGTTAATAGATATGGCCCGGTCCCTCCTTCAAAATGAATCTGATATTTTTTGCCCATTTTATTGCCCAGCAAGTAAAAATTGCTTATCTCAAAAACCTTTATAATTTATCATTAATGGTATAAATCTTTGAAATGTAACTTATGGAATCTGACTCTTCGTGCTTACCTGGACTTAAAACACTACACAGAGCATGTTTTATGCTCAAGTTTAGGAACAGTAATAAGAGTGATAAGTGCCTTATTATCAAGCACCACTAATAACTGAAGAACACATGGAAACAAACAAGTGAATGTTGAGGTGTAATGGCTCGCCATTTGGCAGGAGTATATCCTTCACATCTTTATCTCTGCACAAATTAGAGTGGTTGAGGAAATCCGTGCCTTCGGAGTGCTCTGACCTTTCTCTGATGAGCTGGCTGCGGTAGCCCACTGTTTTCCGGTGCGCTCAATGAGGCGAGAGGAACACGCACTGATCCATAATTTAAAGAGCAGGCCGAAATCAGACAAGAGGGGTTGCTTTGAAAACAAAGAGACAAACAAAAAAAAAGAGTTCGCTTAACAGCGGGAAGGAAAATCAAATGCCAGGAGCTTGCTCAAATGCTCAGAGCTTCCTTCGACTGGAGGCACTGCCGTACTTTAAGAACAACACAGACACTGTAAGGTCAGGGAGCCTCGGAGCTAAAAGACAGATGCTCTTATCTCTGTGGAGGACACAGTTGAGATCTCTTCACTCTGTCTTTCCCTTAATCTAATTCTCTGTTTCTGATATAAAGAAAAGACTTTGTCTGTATCTCTTCACTCTCACAGTGTCATTGCTCGCAACATCCAGTGGTATAGTGGTAAAATCTCTTGTTTTGAATCATCTCCAGTGGAGCTTACATTTAGTCTGCAGGGGTAATTGACTGATTTTCAAGAATGCAGTGCTTTCAATTTATGAAGTCAGCCAAAAAACATTTCATTTTTGTATAACCACCTGACTATCTCACTTGGTGTATCTTAAAGAAACGGTTCACTCAAAACTAAATAATTTACTCATAGTTATACTAATTTCATGTCTTGCATAAAATAATACTTTCAACTCAAATCAATATTTCATGTCCATTTAATTATTTGGTAAGCCAATTATTCAGCCAATCATTATAACAAAAATAAATCACTTCAGGGTGATGCAAAACCCCTCCACCTCATATGGTTCATTTTGTGAAAATGACCTACTAACTGTACATTATTCCTTATTTAGTTTCCAGGAAAAGATGCTGGGAGAATATTAATGTGTTATTTGTTGAAGCACGGTTTTGTCATTACCACATGTTCACCGCACCAACCACTCCAGGGCTGAGGCTTTATCTACAGCTGATATTAATATTTTCCTGCTCTCTGCGGATGCTGCTACCGCAGGTTCCTTTCATGAGCTTGTTTTCCTGTGTCACCTCCATTGGCAGATGGGACGTAAAGGATCTTTGTGCTATATCTGTGTTACTATCTTAATAACCTTACCCTCTTGCCACCCAGCCTCATGTCTCCCATACACCGCTGGTTTAAAAGAGGAAAGCAATCTCTGATGAGGACAACCACTTAACCATTTCTGTAACGAAGACTCAGGGGTGTGTGGATCCATATGCGGCTTTTATTAACAGAGTAGTCAAAAACAGGCAAAAGGTCAAATAGCGGCAAACAGAGCAATGAGGGTAAGACAAAATCAAAAAAACGAGAAGGCAGGCAGAGGTCAGGGCAGGCAGCAAACAATCTTACACATAATCCAATGCAAATACAAGAGGCAGTCAGCAAACAATCAAATCTGATAGACAATCCAAACAAAACCAGGTAATCAACAGGGAACACCCGCTCTGAAATGTTTCAATGGGCAAAACAAGACATGCTATGAGTCCAAGAATGTCCAGGGCTTATATAGTGAGGCTGATTGGGAAAAGGTGCAGCAAACAAGAAGTAATCAGCCCTAGGTACGGGGAACATGGGAATTGTAGTTCAATAAACAACTTATACTCGGGTGACGGCTTCCTCTGGCGGCGAGGAGGAGGCGGAGCGGCCACAATTTCTGTAACTATACATGTGTGTGTCCTCTCTATTCTACTCGTTATTTACTACCTCAGAAGTTATTAGTAATAAATAGGGGGCTAAGTAAAAAGGCACATAATATTAAAACCTCATTTGTATCATATATCATGATATGTCTTTGAGCTTACAATTAAAGTCCCCATATAAAAATAACTGTTAATACATTTCTAGAGAATATTGCAGCAAATTTGCCATAAGCTCATATATTCATATGCAAATGAGCTGCTATAAACAACCATAGGCTAAATTATGACTTTCTTCTGTGGAACACAAAAGTTTTTACATACATTGACAATGTATTGTGACCAGTTCCAGCTACAAACCAACCAAAAATCACCATAAAAGCTCCTTTCATGTTACACAGAAGAAATGCGAGTGAGTAAATGAGGACAGAAGTTTTATCACTGGGTGACCATTCCTTTAAAGTAACAAGGCAACCTCAAAAAGGAAGAAGAAAATTAAAGCTCATTAAAGAAAGCATTGTGATTTCTTAAACGATCCGCTGGCTCTTAAATCATGTGAATCATTGTGAGTTAAGGCTGATTTTAATGGCATACTGCATCACTGTTGTGTGCAGTCTTGCCAGCACACACAAGGTCCATTAAGTTGTTTCTATTTATTTTAAAGTGTGCAAACAGGCTGGCAGCAGCACTGGATAAGGAGAATAACTGTTATCTGCAAGAATAAACAGCCGGAGAGAGAAGTAGACACATACTAGTGTGGTGCTGAAAGATAAAATTGTGAATTGCACAAACACAGAAATAAAGCTTTTGGGTTCTTTAATCAGAACAGCTGAACAAATTCAATCATACTTTTGAAATGGAATGTTTTTTGAGTATGATACTAACAGACCATTTCTGCAGATTAATATGGTTTTAACTCCTTTTTTAAAGCTAAATCATGTTCTGTACACACAGTTAAGTTATGAGAGACTCCAAAAATGACAGTAGGAATGATTATACTTTCATTAAATCTGCATAATGTGTATGACATAGCTAGTTGTTCATTTTTTGTACTAGTCTAGATACTAGCTGCATTATGGTCAAGAGACAACGCAATGTTTAAAAACTGCTGCTTAAGTGGATGGGTATAAAAACCATAGCACTTTCAGCTATCTTTAGCTTGATCAAATATATCAGATTGAATTGCTGGCATCCATGTTTCTTGTTTACAGACACGAGATGATAAAACATTGCCAGCAATCATTTCCCGGTAGTTGGAGTAACTTATTATTTGCAAAAATGACTGACTACAATTATCTTAACCTTCAACTATGCAATCTTCACAGTCATGAAATGTCACTTAGACAAATTCACTTAGCCTCCATCATTGTCATGTATTTAATGGTATTTATTTATGCATAACCATGGGAAAAACATCTTCAAATCTCATAACCAAATACTTTACAAACTATGTCATGCTTTCTGAGTGTGGTTAGCATACGTTTCTAGTCATTTTATCATCAGAGAATTCATTGTTCGTCTACCATGAACGGATCCAATAGCTCACGCTTCACGGGACGCTTCACAGCTGCCGCGTGATATAAATACCACACGTTTGATAAGGAGCCTGTGTCTACGAGGCAGAAACAATTCTCAGGTGTTTTCAAAAACGTCTCTATATACCAGTCTGGCGTGAATTAGAATCTCTGCCTCTGGCTGATATGTACAAGTTTAAATCTCCTCAAGACATTACGGCAGGAACTTTGTTATCTGTAGGACGAACTTTGTTATCTCCTCTGCTGCCTAATGCTGAGAGAAGCCCTCCTTTGGAGCCACTCGAGCGTGTTGTGAGACATGCTTCAGCGCATACTCACAGTAACACTTCCACTCACCTTGTTTAATAAACTTGTCGCAGAGGACAGGACTAGAAAAAAACACGCACACACAAACTCCAAATGTTTTCTCTTATTGCTATTCATTCTCACTCACTTCAGCCTATTGTTGTTTGATATAGCGTTTGTGCGTAGGAATAGAAGTGTGGATGTCTCCACCAAGGGCCGCCGAGTTGTGAGAGCTCTCTTTGCATCTTAATGTCCTTGCTTTCAATAAATGACCAGAGAGAGAAAGCAGCACAGTGCTGCAACTGAAACAAAAAGCATCATTTTGTATTGTGTTTGTCCTCCATTGTGTTAAGAATTCATGGCTCACTGGCTCCCCCTACTGAACGAATAAATAAGTGAAAAATAGAAAGTTGTTCTGTAAAAACATGGGCAAAGGCCAAATATGCCTGCCATGTCTTTGCCATTGTTTCCCTTTTCTTTTTCTGTATGTTCTTCGTCTGTGTCTTTTATTACAGGTCATATGACCTATAATTTAGCCTTTAAATGGGTTAGCCCCTATATACTTAACTGAGCTTCTCACGCTACAAGCCAAAGCATGCCTTACGCTCTCAAAACTCCACTAAAGGTGGCAGAGCTTTTTCGTACTTGGCTCCTAAACTCTGGAATATTCTGCCCAATGCTGTATGGGGCTCAGTCACTCTCTCGCAGTTCAAATCTAGTTTAAAGAGACATCTCTTTAGCCAAGCATTCTCATAATGCATCTCATCATTTGTTTTTCAATTCTACCTCAAAAAGTTAATAAAATATTATGCTCTTAACATTATGAACTACACTAATTATTCTCTGTTTTGAATTTTGATCCCGGGGTTTCAAACCCCGGGTAGCTACAGATCACAGCTACAGATGGATCCAACATCCGACAGACCGACTCAAGCTTCAGTTCATCCTGAATATTGTCCCTGCTCCGGCACAGTCAGGGGCTCATCCTCGCGTCATAGAGCAAGACTACAGCAATAGCCTGGCCCACCAGTGGCGGGGTGTGGTTTTCGCATAGGGGGCATGGTTTGCACTTAACTGGTTTGAGAAAAAAATAGTCTTAGTACGTTTGTTAGTCAAAACAATCACAGTTACAGTTTTTAATTTAAAAAAGAAACGATGCAGTCAGGAAAGAAAAAATAGCATGTTACTGACTATTGTCTTTACATTTTGAGTGTGGTGAAATTCATTATGACTTTCTAAACTGGTCCTGTGCTCTCGGCGGGTTATGATTGGTTGAATAGTGAGCTCGCATCTGATTGGCTAAAGAGTATGAGTCACCCAAGTGGGAGAAATGCGCTGCCAGGACTGTCTCAAAAATACACACCCAAATCCAGAGCGATTCACACATGAATGGCGATTCGTGGATTTTAAAGATTCAAAACTTTTTGTACACTGTTGTACATGTGAATTGTGAATTTGCGTTTGTGACACGTATTTTATGAATATGCATTTTTATTTTGTGCACGTGAGTTAATTTTTGTGAATATATATATATATTTTTAATTAAGTTTCATGCATGTGAATTTGGTTATGCATGTGTGCATCGTGTCTTTTGCGTGAATTATTATTGAGTCTAATCTGCTTTCATACTTTTCTGCCTTGAATTGTCAGACCTATCTAAACTTGAATTCTCAGACCTATGAACAAATTCTTGAAGAGAATCCCCTGCCATCAGTCAGACAGCTGAAGCTGGGACAAAAATGAGTGATACAACAAGACAACGACCCCAAGCATTCGAGGAAATCCACCAAGGAATGGCTTAAAAGAAAGAAGGTTCACACTGTTGATTGGCCTAGTCAAAGTCTGGATCTCAATCCAATTGAAATGTTGTGGCTAGACCTGAAGCGAGCGGTACATGCCAGATGTCCTGCCAACCTCACTCAGCTGACTGAGTTCTGCAAGGAGGAGTGGGCAAAAATCCCCAAAGACAGATGTGAGAGTCTGGTCAGTGGTTACAGAAGACGCTTGGTTGAAATAATGGCTGCAAAAGGAGGTGCCACAAGCTACTAAATAAAAGGCTTTACATATTTCTGCACAAGTCAAATATCTTTTTTTATATTGTTTTTGTCAGATTAACCCCTGTTGTTCAATAAATAATGACAATATATCCTTTTTTTTGTTTGTGTCCGTCATTTGGAAGTCTGCTTCACAAATTGGGTTTTGGATATACATTTGATACGGTTATTATTATTGTTTTTTTACACAAAACCTGATCATGCCTGGAGGGTTCACAAACTTTCAAGCAGCACTGTATATATATATATATTTATATACATATATATGTATATGATACATTTCAATGTTTCAATGCACGTCTCAAAGTACAAGCTTCATGTACACTGAAATGTTTTATTCACTGTGTAATGTTAATCTTTAACGGAGAAGCAGAACTTCATTTGTGTGATGTGAGTTTCATGAGGATTTTCAGCGTCTGTGTGAAGGATTCTCTTTGACAGAGTGCATGATGGGAAAGAGACAGAGAGAGATTACACATCATCACAGTGATGTTTGCCGTTCAAGCAAGGGATATTTTCACGATGATGAGGCATGTCAAAACACCAGTGCTCTCTCAGTTTACCTCACAGAAATGTGCTGATTGCTAATGTTAATTGTTTGATAACTACATCTCTAAAAGTACCTTCTCAACTCATTAGATTACAGATGGAGATGAGAAATTAGATCCTATATTTGTTTTATTATCTATTAATTACGCATTCAATCACAATTGCAAAAGTAATTTAAGTGATTTACATTTGGATAATTCTTAAAGCTTTTGGACCATTTCTGAGTGAATATTGAAGCTCATTGGCGTGTGCATTGCGATTCGTTGTGTGTTCTGATGTTAAATACAGGCCCCTGAAATGCATGCAACGCAAGAACGCAAACTTCACATCAAAGCAAATAGGATATTGCTGGAAGCCCATGAGTTGTGCTCCAGGCACACAAGAAATATCTGATAATCACTATCTCTGAAAGCTAGTGAACTTCAGCCAACTTCAGAAAACAGAGAAATCGGTGCAATTACACAGTCCTTGAGCCAAGCTTCCCACACACTGCGCTTTTGAAAACAAAAGGTTAGTTCTTTTTGTCTTTATCTGAAGGTCTATCTAAAGATGCAGCTTAGGAGAATGAGTAGCTATGTCTGTTATATGTCAAAGCTTGCTGGAACAGTCTTTTAGCTACACAAAGGGCCACAATTTAACAAGAAAGTAAAAATGAGAGTTGTCTCTATAGCTTACGGTTCTATTCTGTTTTGTCATTATGTCACTCTATAGTTATTGTGTTGATTCAATTTGTGAAGGTAAGGGTTAAACTTATCCACTGAAACTGATTAAACAACTTTACAAAGACCAGTGATATTCTGGCTTATTTTATCCTAAACGAATGCATAGAATTGCATTGTTTTAGACTGAAGCTTAGGCAATAATCATTTATCCGTCAATGAAAGATGTGTGTACTTCATGCTAAATTCCCCCTTAGATGTTTCTAAAATAAAATCTACATCATGTAGAACTGTTGAATAAAAATAGTGTACACATGTTCAAAAGTGTTCAGTATGGTCACACCTGTGGATTATTTATCATGTTGTTCCAAACTTTAAATTGGAATTTGAACCTTGAACACTGAACCCCTTCACTGACACATCTTACATTGTTGTACAGCGCTCCAAAGTTTTTAAAAGTATTTCCTTTTTTGTCATGTATTATCTTGCCTAGGGCACAAAGTGAGCCAGGATTGCTAGTGGTGCCCTTTCAAACAAAAAAATAGGTGCATGACGCCCTCGAGCATCTGGGATGTTCTGCGTTTGTGTCGAATCGAGAGTGCATTGGTTCTCAGTTGCAATTTTTCTTTCTAAAAGGCTGACCTCAAAACATATGCCACATCCCTGAAGGAGGAATGCTAAAGTAATGACCTTGGGTGCCTGCTGTCCTCATCTCAGTTTCCTGTCACTTTAGGTTAATGTCACACAGGTTCTGCCTCTTGCCTGTTGATGGTGAGTATTGATTCAATGAGATCTGAGCAGCAAGGCAGGGGTCTTCTCAAAATTATCCTGTTTTAGGGGACTGTAATAGACATTTAGAAAACACTAATAAAATGTTTTCTCCTCTCTCTGTGTAGAAAGAGAGAGTGAGAAAGCGAGAGAATGGTCTAATTTACCCACACTGCCTCTGTGATGATGGTCCATCTATTACAGCAGCACACACACATACGGTACTAAGAGGATCTTCACATAATTACGGTAGATTAAATTGTGCCTGTGTCCAGCTCTGAGTGAAAATACAGAGGACTATTTTCAGTCAAACATTTTGAGGCAGCTGATAAGTCATTCAGCACAATGTTTAGTGGGTTATTGCCCTTAAATTATCGGTTTACATTTTCATTAGATTTTGCATGGAACCAGGTAACCTCGAACCTGATTTCGCCTTCTTTCTGATTCCCCGAAATTCTGCAAGAGAAGAGTTCAATGAAACGCATGAAGATGACATTGTTCTCATGTGCATCATTTCTATCTTCCACATTAGCCGTGGCAAAGGGGCTTTGTTAGCCGAATTGAATTATGTATCACTGAGGTTCTTATAGCTTTAATTTCCCTACAGATTGGATGTTTTCCATTACATCTGGAGAGCATCCATCAAAATCTCCATGTTTGTCAGGCTATTTATGGCTTGTTCTACTCAGAAATGTCACCCATCCTTATTCTCCTGTCGATAATCCTAACTTTTCACTTAAAATGATCGCTATACTCTGCAAAAAGGATTATTCGGATTTGGTGGGGTGTATTGAAGATGGGGTAGGGGATTCGGGGGAGTGAAGTAAGCAATACATAAAAGCTGTTAGGAAAAGCTAACAGAGCTGCCAGCTGAGAGTGAGTTTATATGAGATAATTATGTCATTTACTCACCCTTAAATCATTAACAGTTTGACTCATTGGCATTTATGAATTCAGATTTGGCAGTACAGCAAGTTTGTTGTCAAAAGCATTAAAGGTCATTGATGGCAATCCCGGCGCAATGCAATTTGATGGACCATATTTAAATGTACATAAACCCAAATAAGATTAAAGAGCAGCATGTCAACTAATGCCTGCCATAACCATCCCATAACCATTTACATATAAATATATATATATTGTATGTATATATACATATTATTAGGGAATTTGTTCTTGCCACTGTGGCTTTTGGTTTGCTGACTAGGGATTTGTAAGGTACAATTCTTGATAAACTACTTTAGAACATACAAAGTACAATAAAACATATGAAATTGAGTTGTTTTACAGAAGAAAGTAAGTCATACAGTATGGCATTAGAATGACATGTGGATAAGAAAATGATGACAGATTTTCTATTTTTGTGTAAATGATTTGTGTAAAAGATTTCTTTTGCTCATTGAAGTCTGTACTGACAGACCAAAAGAGAGAAGGTGACAAACCTTGTCTTCAATGCAAGACAGCTATGAGACTGAGAATAAAAAAATAAAGACGGTTCTCTACAGCAAGATGAAGCCTTTACAGATCCTTCTAAGAACATGGCAGCTAGCAAAGCAGATTAATTATTACTGATATCTGACTCACTCTGTGTACAGACACTGGACCAGAGGCATTGATCTGATTTGCAGAAAACCATGTTAAACTAGTGTAAAGGGGATACATTTCTCCAGAGGAAAGCTTGCAAACATGAATTTAATCAAAGTAGTAATTTCGTATGTAGCACCAGTGATCTCTTAAAGAAACAGTTAACCCAAAATGAAATGTTGTCATTGTTTAGTCACTCTCACATGCAAATGAGATTTCATTGAAGGCAAAATTATAAATAACAGCCTTGGTTTGTACCTCACACAAAAGCATTCTTTTAAAAAAAAAGCTGAAAACATCATGCACAAGTCATGTTGACTTTTATGGAGAATTAACCATTTGACACATAAGGTTAGTAAATAATGGCATGATTACTTTTCAGATTTTGTTTAACTGGGAACTTCTGCAGTGAGGTAAATGTGATATATTATTTTGCTCTCTGAAACATTTTTGCTAATAATTTTGCTTATGAACATTTATTTAACAAAAATAATAGAATAGAAAAACATGTGTGTATATATAATATATTATATATGTACAGTGCCTTGCAAAAGTATTCATACCCCTTGAACTTTTCCACATTTTGTCACATTACAACCACAAACTTCACTGTTTGGTGAAACTTAAATGAAAGGTGGCTGTACAAAGTATTGGCGCAGGGAGGCTGAATACAAACGCACGCCACACTTTTCAGATTTTTATTTGCTTAAAATTTTGAAAACCAGATATCATTTTCGTTCCACTTCACAATTATGTGCTACTTTGTGTCAGTCTATCACATAAAATCTCAATAAAATACATTTAAGTTTGTGGTTGTAAGGTGACAAAATGTGAAAAAGTTCAAGGGGTATGAATACTTTTGTGCAACTGAATACTTGCTCTTTAAACAGCACTAGAAAATGCCATTGCCTCTAAGGTGTACAAGGTCTTTCTCTTATAGCCTGAGAGAAAGACCTGAATGAAAATGTATCTAGTGTTTATCTATCTAAAAATTACCCTGGTACTGGGCTTAAGAGGGTCTCAAAGGGCCGAGGTAAGTCTGACACCACCAGTACCATGGGATCTGATTATTTCAAAAAGTCAACAGATGAAATGGTACTGCAGATACTCTTTTGGCATATTCAAGCAGACACCTCAACCCCTAGATTGAATTGCTAATGCATTCAGATCTGATGAGGTGAACTATCTTATGAAAAATTTACAATGTAAAATGTATACCCCAGTGTTTCTCATAGTCCATTTTTCATTGTAATAGGTAAGTAGGTATGGCGATAACTGCAAAATAGATATATAGGGGCTTTAATTTCCATCATTGTATTACTTCAAGGAGAAAGGCAGCAATAAATTAATGAATGTAATGAGCAAGCCACCTGCTTTATGTTCATTATGAAAGAGGAATGTCATGGCCTTTTTGATGTCTGGCATAATCTTAACTTTCTGTATTTGTCTTTTAAAGACTTATTTCACTGCAAAAGTGAAAATGAGATTCAAATTGTCTTGATTAAGGTGAAAAATGGCAGTTAATTCTATATAAGGTGTATAAATAGCAGCTGTCGCATACAGTCTGATAGAATGCCTCTGAAGGTCTAGCATTTGTTACGAATATAAAATGCCTTTCAACATGCTGTTTCAATTTTTACAGCTCCATGTTCTCAGTTTACTTTATTTTGTTGTGTCTGAGTGATAAATTAGCTTTTCAGTGCTTTTAATTTTTAATTTAAAGCTATCTATACATTATTGGAGTTTTGGTTCCTTGTCAGACTGCTGACGTCTAACTTAGCTTAGGTTTGTAAATTGTAAACTTCTAACATTTTTATTGTATATATTTTATTTTGCATGTTGTGTGTAGTTCATGGTACTTTTGCAAATCCCTTATACCCCTGTCCCATAAGATGTTAACTATTATACGCAAACCCTATGTAAGCTGGAACGCATATCTTGCTCAATAATTGTGTGGTTTTAAAGTCAACCCTTTATCCATAAACATACTATAAACTTAGTATACCTAATTAGTTTTATACATCTCACACATATTATTTGCAATAATACCATTAACATGTCTGACATTTGTTCTGTGTTTTTTTATTATTCTTTGTTTTTATGTAAAGCTGTTTTGAAGCAATGTAACATTGTAAAAAGCGCTATATAAATAAAATTGAATTAGCTTTTTTTTAGCTGTTGTCAGTGCCAGAAGCTGCTTGTATGAACAACTATATTAAATAGGGAACAAAATAATTTTGTGTCAGTTTATATCTGTTTTCAGTGGCATTCAACGCATATGCATTTGCTTAGCTTTTTCTCCTCTGTGCAATTAAAAAAAACATAGTTTGGTTAAAAATAACACTTCAGCTTGTTTATAAATCCTCTCCCACAGGACAAAACAAAAAAGGTTTTTTAACACAGCAGGCACACTGAAGTGGCAAAGAAAGCAAAGGCAGTAACAGGTTTTTTGTTCACATCAGTGGCACAAAAGATGTGTTAGAGCCAATTATGGACCATGAAGTTTTGTAAATGCATCTGATGAGCAGTACAGTGAGGAGAATGGGTGGCTTAACAATGCTACAAAGCATAACCTCTTCCGAGGTGATTTAAGGGGCCTAAACTTACTGATATGGAATACCTGCCATTACCTGCCATTAGTTCTGCAAATAAGAACATTTACATTTTTAAATTAATCAGAGGTAACAGAATGTAAAGTTTTATTTTCAGCATGATCACCTAACTACCCTTTAAACTACTTTATATTAAAATATATTAAAATCTTATGAAATACAGTAATATTTGGTATTTGTGTATGAATAAAGACATTACTGCTTTGTGCTGACAGAAAGTGTGATAACTTGCATACAATGTACACATAAAATTGCAAGTTATTTACACAGTTATTAACATGCATGAATTTAAATTCTGAGCAACAGATGTAAAAATCCAAGCAGGATTTTTGCAAAGCGCTATGTACATAAATTTGAATTTAATATTTGGTTACAGATGTGACAAACACGCAGACAAATCAAGTCATTTCTGCTGAAATCGGACCAGACAGCTCAAATTATAAATCATTATTTTTAACATACCCACTATTAAGAATCTGTGTAAGGTGAAGAGACTGTTTTGAAGACTGACATGTTACTGACTGTTGTGTAAAGTGAAGAGACTGTTTTGAACTCTGACATGTTACTGACTGTTGTGTAAAGTGAGGAGACTGTTTTGAACACTGACATGTTACTGACTGTTGTGTAAGGTGAAGAGACTATTTTGACACTGACTTGCTCAATTACTGAATTCTGACTTTTTTTTTTTACCAAAACAGTTATAAATTGCAGTGTTTTATGTTATTTGCAGGCATTTATTTTAAGCAGATCCTATAGGTATGGAAAAACTAAGCATCTAAAATTAAAACTTCTAAACTTCTAAAATTAAAAGATTCTCTATGCATATAAAAGAAAATTAAATTGACATAAACTGACATTATTATGGTTTTAGAAAAAATAGTTATTATAGTTATTATGGTCATAAGATGTTTAGTTACATCTATAAGGAATAAATTACTATTTGGTGTTTTTACTTCAGTTCTGTGGGTGTTCTGACCACGTGTTTTTCTAGTTATACTATTTAGGGAACACAACAGCGTTGCGCAGATGAATGCTATCAGAAAGAAAAATTACTTTTTAATGAGACTCTCAAAGGCAATTTGCCTCTTTGGAAGGTTGTACAGAATGGACCAGCGAAAAAATGTTATTAATGTTGTTTGCTAAAACTTGTTTTTTGCTACATGTGCTCATGTGCTATGACCTTTAACTAAAAGTTCAACAAATCTAAGACTGTTAACTAGGTGTTTTAAACCAACATACAAAACTACTGCTAGAAAAACCAAGCATTATTTAGTTTTGTATTAGATGTCTTTCAGACTCAAGGCTGTATGAACTAGTTCCAAATGTTCATACTTATCAGACTTATCAGACAAGCAAAATCAGAGTGTACCTTTAAATTATAAGGTCTAGAAAACAACTGTATAACACTGAACACAGCATTTACTTGATTGCTTAGCTGTCTTTTTGTGTGTGCTGATGAGCAGCACACCCTCCTCATCAAAGAAACAAAGGCATGACTGATGATAGTGTAAGCTATACTAAACTACTCATGCTTTCACAATGCATTTGTCATCTTCCCTTTTGTTCCATATATGCAGGCTGGATTATACCCTTCAACTTGATATACATGTGTTTTGTTGTTGTTCATGTTTTGTTTAGGCACTCTTAGTTTGAATTGTGTTAAATGTGGAATTTTCAGTGCAGCTCAGTCCTGATCTAATACACCTGCCTGAGATTTTCAAGTGAGTGAAAACCTTAATTAGGCAGTTTTGCTGATTAGAGTGTGAAGTAAACTCTGCAGGAAGGTAGATCACAAGGACCAAGATTGATCACTCCTGCTCTAATAAAAAATAAAATCATGATGTTATAATAAACTGCACTCCTGCACACAGATATTAAAGTGCTTGGCAATTTAATTCCACAATTTGACATATTTCCTACTAAATAAGGATGCTGGTACAGAACATAGCCAATTAAAATCCTAATCCATTTCTGAGGTATTTGTTTTTTTATTTATCTGCGTATCATTACATGTGGATTTACTTACATGTGTTTAATAATTACATAGGGTATTTAAGACCCTAGCCAACACCACATTTTAAACTGGTCTATAATCACCACTGTCCTAGAAAAGATGGAGAAGGGGAATCAATATTAGATTAAGCTTTGAAATAATCTGTTCATCTCCAGAAGATGGCAGCAACACTCTGATTCTATATCACCATGTTTCTCATGGGAGCCATTGACCTTTCATCAAAACCTGAGTCAAGTAAAAGATCTGAGCCAGATTGAGAAACACACTTTGCATTTATGGATTTTAATCTTTCATAGATTAATATAGATAGATAGATAGATAGATAGATAGATAGATAGATAGATAGATAGATAGATAGATAGATAGATAGATATTATAACAGAAAAAACTATAGAGCTGAGTGTTTGCAGAAGTGTTTGGATATACTGTCATGATCAACAATGCCCTCTGCTGTATTTAATATACAAAAGCTCATGCATTATTTAGATATGCTTAATTTGTGATGCAAATGTTCAATTACACATTCAGAAAATAGGCTGTTTTTTAATAAAATGATTTTTTTTTACTTTGTCATTAGAATGATTTTCAATATGTAACCAAAGTTATGTTACATGCCAGCACTGCAGTTTCTCTGGGCCACTTGCCCAAGCAATGGTAGTTGGCCCAGATCCCTAATTAGGGGGCATCATATGTCAGAAATATACATTGCCCTTCTATAGTAAATACCAAGCAGAGCACACTCCCACCAAGCAGAGTCCACTCATGCTTTTATAATGCTATCAAAAATCTGCCCCATATCCTGAGACTCCTGAGGGCATCCTACCACAAGCGTCTTCAAGACTTCTCTGTCAATGGTAATTAGTATTATCTCATCACAATGGATAAATCCTGTAACTAAAGAATACTAACAGGTGTCTTTGCCTAAGCATAGCTGACTCACACACTAAGTTTGATTTTTTACCTCTGTTTTGGTCTACATCAGTTCCCTTCTATTTTGTCTAAACCTTAGAATGGAACATAGTCCGACTTCATGTTAACAAGCTGGATCTCAAGTCAAGCCAAATAATTTGTGCAGTGAGACTTAGTCATTATTATCTAACTAAACTAGCCACTTTTGCTGCTGCCTAGGTGCCAGGGAGAGCGAGAGGGCTTTTCAATCCTCAACTCCCCCTCCCTGGTGGGGCTGGGGTGGTCAGAGTTTCAGTCAAGGAGAGCCTAGTTCTTGAGCAGAGTTTGGAATAACAAGAAAATCTCTGGAGTCTGGGACCCAGCGGACAGACAGCAACCTCATCACACCCCACAGAGCTTCAGCATGGGGGCGTCTTACGGCAAGAAAGTAAGTGAAACTTTAGATTTGCATTAAGCAGTTAATTGTGTTACTGGGGGGGTGGACGACACAGACCACAATGTGTTTACACACTTGACGTTCTTAGGAAGGTCTTATGATTTTGAACGTTTTGAAAATAAGATCATCACAGTAATTTAAAACTTTGCTTTTCAGGCTTTGATATTTAATATGTTCATGAAGTCTGTGGGCACACATTTTAGAAAACTTTTAAAAAGAGTTATTGTATGATGGAAGTCAATATTCAAATTTCAGATAAGTTTAAGTGATGTAGAAATTGATTATTGTACATTGTCAGTTTATACTGTGCATGCTTTAAAGTTTCTAATGTATGATGTTTTGTATATGAGTGGGTCATATCCAGTTAATGTATTGAAGCAGTAACATTGACAAATATTTGAGTTATGGGGAAGGTGTGGATGGAGGGTGTGGCGTCAAGTGAATTTGACTCATTGCTCAGTGCTGCAAGTGACAGCTGACAGCTGCTGTGGAGAGGGTTACTAGAGGATTATGGGACAGTGGAGCCTCTTCCTATTACCTATGTCTGAGCCTGTGGGACATTTGACTGTACAAGCAACTGTCACATTTATCAGGGTAAAAAGTCACAGCCATAGATTGAAAATCCTTGAATTATGATATGAGAGGATATGATATGAAAGATATGAGAGTGTTATATTGTGAATATAGTCACTATAACTAAATTTATAGTATAGCATAGGTTGGGTGTTGCTTTCGTAAAATGCATAATACAAATATTAAGGAGACAAATATTAAAAAGTTTATTTTTAAGCAAATGTAAACTAGGTTAATTGTTAGCCTCTGTGGGTGGTGTGCAGTTATATACTGTACTGTATACAGTAGCTGAGTGAACAGGTGTTGTGTTTCACATCATATCTGCTATGTGAAAAATAATTAAACAAAAGGTGTCAAAAATAGACACTTTAGCTTTAATGTTAACTGTGATCAAAAACACTTAGAAACAAGATTAGATCTTTAACCAGATTTTATAGCTCAACATTTAAACTTGAAGTAACATAAGAACGTTGGACGCCCCTGTAACAGATCGTTGTTTTGATAACTCAGCAGTGATTGGAATGTGGAATGTTTGGAGTGCTTGGAGTTGTACTGTAATTTCCAGGGTGCAGAGGAGAAAAGCAGTGTTCAGTAAGGTAGCCGAAAATGTCAACTTGTCAGAGCTGTAATTTCATCCTCTCTGCCAGCTTCCGGGCCGCTTGGCATGAGCTGAATACCTCAACCAGTCCTCACTGTGCTGTTATAGACCCTCACATCATCAGACTCCCCCCTTCACTTTCCCACACAGACTGTGAGCGCAGGCCTAGACGCTTACAGGGATCAGAAAAACATCTTGTGTTTATTAATAACTTTCAATGCTGTGTGCTGTTTTGTTGTGTCTGGTTAACTTTGCATTAATCTTGTTACAAGCCTCATTCTGGAGTGCATATCTCCCCGGTGGCATTTCACGCATGGGTGCATAAGACTCCATCTCTGGAAACTAATTGTGCCACAGCCAATTGGGAAACTGATTTCATTCACCCTGGATGTGTTTGGAACATACAGTACTATCATAATCATATTTACGCAGTATATTCTGTGAACAATATGCTAATTTATAGAATACATAAGATAACCAACTGCATTAGGCTGCTGGAGAAACAAGGTTAAACTGGTAGCTGGTTTTTAGCTTATCCAATATGAGAATTATTATTTTTCACCAAACATTTAAAACATACATAGAAGCATAACACACAAGCAGTCTTTGCAAAACAGTTGAGCTAGTAAGATCAAATGTTGTTAAACAGCTTGGACCAGCTAATGAGTAGCTTGGACCAGTGAGAAACCAACTAAGTTGCATACTATTTTCAGTATACATTATATACTGTGCAGTAGGCAATAATCAGTATGCAAGTGGCTCCTGTTTTAGCTATGTACGTGTTGTGAATAAAAACTGCTCAGGAATATTAAAGGCTTAAACTGATCTTGACTGAGCATCTCCGCTCCTAAACTGTAATTTTAGCCAGTAATAAGACTGACAACAGAGCTGGTCTGAGATCAGCATTAAGAGGGCTTCATCAGCCAACTCCTGAGCAGAGCACTTGCATGTTATTGCTCTAGTGCTAAATGGGATGTCAAGTTGTGCTAATGCCTCCTGTGCCAGAGACCTACTGAGGAAGATTAGACAAATCAGACGAAATCCTTTCTAAATGATCCACCAGCCAGGCTTAAAATAATTACTCCCTCTCAGAAGGAATTTAACTCTGAAAGAACCGCTGTTAATGTTCTACATAAACAGTTTACAGTGTGTAAAGAAAGAAGTCATATGCTTACATGCTTGTATAATGTAGGAGCAAGCATGAAGGTCCACCCCTAACTCTAACTATTACTGAGGAAAAAGCAGAAAAACGTACAAAAACATACAAATAAGATCATATGAATTCATACAAATTAGCCATTAGATCGCTAAAATGTCAAATGGTTACAAATTGCCATAAAATAGTGTTGGTTTTAAAAGTAATATCCAAAACTATTGAGTATTTAGTTGAATGATAGCTACAGTGAGGGATTAAGATGCCTCATGTACAGTAGAATAAAAAAGCCTTTAATAGCCCACTGATATGACTCAAATCTTTGTATGTAAGTGTATATATTTTTCCATTTTGAGCATCCAAACTGATTATGTTCTAAAGCACTTCATGTAAATTTTCCAGATGGATCCCAATGGTTGACCACGCTAAAATTATACAAAGCTCCAATGACTCAGCTTCTGATTGGCTGGTGTCAGAGAGTAAACACATACCAGCAAAGTGGGTCAGATTCAAAGTAAGATGGGCCCAGATCCCTTGACTCTGTAAGAACTAGAGAGACGAGTAACCTGACCTGTCCACAATGCAACAGACGGGCCTCAATCAATGGACCCTTAAAGCAGAAATCCCTCTATTTTTCTCTCATCTGTCTCTCTCTCTCTCTTTTAGCATTCGTGTGGGTTTCATTTTACTCCATTAACAGGAAAAAACTCTGAAATAAGAAACAACGTCTCAATCTGAAGCTTGAGTGGTGGGCTGCAAAATGAGAGTTCATCTATATTCCAGGAATATTACAAAATTACTATTTAAATGTTCGCCTTAAAACTAGATTTTGTTTTCAGACTTTTTCAATAAAGATTATTTGCCTAAAGAATATTTGCCAATAATTCTGAATTGTAATTTTTTTAAGTTTAGGTCTAATTGCAGGATTCTGAATGTTATGTAATTGCTAGTATCTGTAAGGCAAGCATCCAGTTCAAATAGTTTAAAACAATATCTGACAATGACAATTATGACAATGTCTTGAAACATCCTTGAGGTTGAAGAATATTCTCTATAGCGGAATGTGTTGATCTCAGGAAAATCCTGTTTGGCTTTCAACACGACCACTAAACCAGGTCAAATTATGGAATTTTTACAAAAAAATAAAACTCTGCGGAAAATAGTTCTTGTCATTCAATTTAACCAGAGGTATTCAGTACGCTACAGGAACTGGGAGAGGTTTAAACTGACAGGATCTAAGAAGAAGGTAAAAACATACATGGCATATGATACAATGCTGCGCATAGTGAATGAGATGACAACTGAGAGCAAAAGAATAAACGACATGTTACACTGTTTCTCTGGTCGAGCACTAAGTTGGCAATGGGTTTGTCAAGGTCATGGGTTCCCAGGCACATACTTCAAACTATACAAAAATG
>JAZGTI010005507.1:0-25286 GCA_036877585.1 Botia kubotai
AGAGAGAGAGAGAGAAAGAGAGAGAGAGAGAGAAAGAAAGAGAGAGAAAGAGAAAGAAAGAGAGAGAGAGAGAGAGACAGACAGACAGAGAGTACAAGTGCCAGTAAAAGCCGTTTTGTGTCTTTAGCAGGGGAAAAAAGGGTGATTTTTCTCTGGGCCGGACAATTGAGCGTTTGTTAAGCCCAGCCCATGTTATTATAATGCCAGTAAAGGCTGTTTACATTGAGTCTGATACTGTTTGGATTCCGGCACTGCTTGCATTGTGGATCAAGCGGAGTGGAGTAGAAAAGGAGCGAGTGTCTTTTCTGTCTCTCTCTCTCTCTCTCTCTCTCTCTCTCTTTCTCTCTCGTTCCTTTGCCCTTCTCACTTTATCTCTCTCTCTCCCTTGCCAGCCCCCTTTATTCTTTACATTTATCAACAAAGTTTGAATCAAAGTTCAATTTAGTTTCTATTTATGGTGGTCAGATCATGTGAATGCGGTTCTCGTTATACAGCGTTTATGATGTAGTGTAAAATGTGACCTCGCACATCAGGATGTTTGGAAAGGCAAATAGAAAAGATGCCTAATATTTACACTGACTCTAGATCAAATAAAGAGTGGCAGAACATGTTTTTCAGAGAAAGGAACAAACATTATTGCGGGGCTGACATTAGGGGCGGGATTCAGCAGGGATCTGGTCATATGATGTATTGATATCTGGGTCATTATGCAATAATATTGTAGTTCTTAATGTTTGATGTCCAATTATTTAAAATTGTGATTTTCTGATCATCTGTAAACGTTTTTTTGTGATTTGAACTTGAGTGCTTTTTATTCTTAGATTGTTCTGAGTTTGGATTCCGGGTGAATAGTTTCAAGTATTAGTTCATCTTTATTAATTAATTATCTTTATGTATCTATGATGTATCTATGATTTACGTTGTATTCTAATTCTAAGATCTCTTGTGCAGTAATTTCTCCAATGAAGCGTCTCAGACCGGCCCCTACGGGCCTCACAGTCAGCCAGAAGCCACGCCACCTACACCCTCAGCCCCGCCTTTGTCAGCAGCAGCCGCATCATCATCATCTTCCTCAGCCCCGCCCTCCTCGAGCCCCGCCTTCTGCCCCGTCCTGCCCCTTCGGCCCGCCGTGGAACGGCAGCCGCGAATGCTCAACTTCCGTGTGGAGTACAGGCAGCGTTCCGTAGAGGTGGTGCTGGACGAGGCCAGCACAGTCGGTGAGCACAGAGACGCACAGCTGTCACTGTATAGTATGTGCAGGAACACAGCCACAATATTAGGCTATTCTTTCTCCAGTGTAAACCAATGGGATTATATTTTTACTCGTTTGATTCACTTAAAAAAGATTTCACACCTCTGCTCTGTAAAGCATTTGCATGTGTATTTACATAATACGTTTTGGAATGTGAATAGTCAAAGACGAACGACACCTTTAATCAGGCGCATATATTTTTTATCATGTTTCCTGGGAATCAAACTGTGATGTTAGCCATGCTAGTGCTGAGCTTAGCTACAGTGAAAGGTGCACGATTTAAAGTACAATTCATACCTGTAGCACAGTGAAGTGACAATTTAATACTTTTTAATCAGCTTAATAATAAATGAGAGCTTTAACTAGTTTTTGCCTTGACAAGAACTGCTACTAAATATCCTGAAGTTTACAGTTCCATCTTTTGATAGGCCTACACAATACCAGTAATTTGCATGTAATTACAGTGTAGAGCCACAGAGCAGGTGGAGTGGCCTCATTACCCACAAAGCTGACACGGTGTAATTAGCTTCCGTTTCTCAGAAATTCTTGGAGACACCATATCCTTCCTCAGCAAAGCAAATAAGGCTTTCTCAGTAGATGCAGATTGATTCTTGGTATGACACAAGCCACTGAACTACTCTTACTGTTTCTGTGAATGAAAGTTGAATCTTATGTCAGAAGTCAACAGGAAGAGCCTGTGGGCTTGGCTGCAGGTGCGTGTGCCACATGTGCAGCAAGACACAAATAGAACGATAAAAGAAAGAAATCGCTGATTTAATCCTTTCTGTAATGGTTCTTCACTTGCATCTTAGTTTCATGAATTCAGATGTCATCTGTAGCAGGAATTGTTTTGTATTACTTTTGTGTGGAGATTGTTTATGCTGTTTTTTACACTTTAGTTTCTTTTTCCTAACATGTTATGTATGAATTGTGTTTTGGTCGGTTAAAAGGTGATACGTCTTTGATACTTTTGTTTTTTTATCACAGTCGTTTGTCTCCATTGTCAGTAGCTAGGACAGTAGCTTATGCTGAAGTTTGATCAGATCAAGTTTAACATCAAATGATCAAACATAGTCATAAGTAACCAATAATACCGGATCAAGTCTTTTACTTCTTCATAAAGTATTACTAATAAACACATTAAATGTGTGCAGGCATTTGATCAAGAAACGTTTTTGAAAATGTTTAATTTAAGAGTATAAATAAAAGGTTTTAGCTTCGCTTCTGAATTGGCTAAAGGTAGGTAACGGTTGCAGCCCACAGCACATCTGGGTAAATACTGCCCTCTAGTGTTGACACGTTGAATTGATATATTCTTAAATATTTCTCTTTTCCGCTGTCTGTTTCTCTGCAGGTGATATTAAACAGATTTTAGAGACTGAGCTGCAGGTGCCCGTGTCTAAAATGCAGTTAAAAGGCTGGAAAACTGGAGATGTGTCAGACAGTGTAAGTTTGACAATGGACAAATTATTGCACTGTGGTGCTGCTAAAGACATCAATACAGATCAATAGAATTACAAATATCTTGTATTAAGTACTTTTATTCAGTTGTCCATTCATTTGTTTTCATTAAATCAATCTGGAGTTTCTGATATATTCGAGTACCCTTCACTCCTAAAATCAAAAATGTATAATCCAAATAAAATAAAACTTAATTTAAAGTAAAGCTTTATTTATCATTAGTGTCTCTCTCTCTCTCTCTCTCTCTCTTTCAGACGGCTCTTAGGAGTTTGCACTTGCCCAAAAACAACAGCCTGTATGTGCTCACTCCTGATATCGCTCCATCAGCCAGCACCAGTCAGAGCAGGTATGTCTATGTGTGTCCGTAGGTAAAACATCTTTAGGACAAGTTGGTTAGTTTGGCGGCTGTAGTTAGTTATTTTTTCCTGGCTGTAGACTAGCTGTGCAAGTACAGCGCCTATCTGCTTAAATGGAGGAAGACCAAAAACTCCAAAAGGATTTATCAAGATTACGTTTATAAAACAAATAAATTATAAAAATTATAAAAAAAAAATTTAAAAATTATATATTAAACCAGCAATATATTTAGCTTTACATGCACACAGCTGCCATGTTGACCATTCTTATATTTACCTATAAGCCGTCTCTGTCTTTATAGTCATTTTTTACCCGATTCTTTAAAATCCTGTTCATGACGTCACGAGTGTAGTACCTTCGTGACGTCATACCAGCAAGGTTCAGGATAATAATTTTGCTCGCCGCCAGGTGGCGCTGCACGTCCACGTTTTCTTACAACGTCCGCAGCCACCACTGCTTCAGCCTCTTCAATGATTTTCTCATCGTATATTCGACATCATTGGAACATTTCAGCATTTATTGCTAGATTACGCATAAAAATGACTACGTAGCCACCTCCAGTGACGCAGATGCGCCAGTTTCGACGTGTAAAGCAGAAAACGGCGCGTCGTCACTTATCAGTCAGTCGTGCGTCATTTGCGAGAGATTTTGTTTGTAGGATTTTGAAGTAAAAAATGAAAGTAAGTTGAATGGGAAAGAGGCGCGTGTGTAATATGCGCGTTCATGTGTTTGCGGGTGTAATTATGTGTTGATTAGCGCTGCTGTGGGTCCCGGCGGGAGGTGCTGGCGTATAAACTGGTATATAAGCATATAAGCATCTCTTGTCAGCTTGTGTGGACGCTGTACTCCAGAGTGCGAAAACATTGGGAGAAAAGCACTTAATGGTCTGTAAACTAACATCCTGATAACAGAGTCTTCCAAAACAAGTCAACACGTCATTTTTTTAACTTTTTTTTAAAACTGCTGTTATTTGGCACCTTGTCAGACGCTCGTATTTCATTCGCTCTGGATGCATTGTAGTTTGCAGCGTAAAAGTCAGAGTTTGTATGCGTGTAATTTTTTTTTCTTTTATTTTTGGGGATCGCAACAAAATTTAAAACGCAACACGATTTTTTTCGTATTTACTGTTATAGCGGGGCGTGCCTGAATCTGGCTATTTGTTGCTTGATGAGGCCGCATCGTTTTCTAGCCATTTAAATATACGACTGTCGTCCATTTATTTGACATAATTTAATGAAGCAATTAACTGCTTTCAGAGCCGAATTCAGCTTCAGATTTGAGATGTTTTAATTAATCACAGATTAAAGACAGTGAATACAGATAGATGACAACTGCAGCTCATACTTTCTCAGTAAGGGCCTAGAATGAATAAAATGAGTTCATGGTACAGGTAAAAAAAAAGGGAGGTTTATTTTTTTGCACCCCCACAAACATTTGGGGCATTTATTTTTACATTTAGCAGAGGTATAACCCCTAACCCTGGTTATTTCTGACCCTAACTGTGTACCGTGTTATTGATTAGGGGTTCGAAAGGTCCGGCCAAACCAGAGATATGACCGCCGTCGTGACAGCTGTCCTGGTCCCTTTTTTTCCAAGCAGGTGACGTGCTGCACAGACCTGCCACCTTTCTGTCTAAATGGCACAATATCTAATATTCAGCACCTTCTGGAGCTTGTCACTGGTGGCGAGCTGTAATTATCTCCCGGAAGCTATTTTAAAGGATTTTAAAACAGGGGAGAGAAAGAGAGGGCCAGTGTTAGTTAGGTGTGACCCCACAGTTGCCCGTGACGGTTCTCTCCTGCTGCAGTGAGAGCAGAGCTTCCAGTAGGGTGAGCAGACAAGCTGTTAGCTGCCTTTATAAATAACAGAGAGAGAGAGAGAGAGAGAGAGAGGTGTTCTTCTGCAGGTCTTGCTCTTGCTATGCTGGTGTTGTTATGAGAGCTGTTTTCTCATCTTCTCAGGCATCTTTACTTACACATTTTAAACCTGGGTTGAGTACAGTTAGACTGTTACTGTTCCTGGGTGGTTTGGCAAATTAATAGAAGGACATTTGTGTGTGAAATAAGAGCGTCATTCCTGCTATGCGGTACATTTTCACGTCCCCATGAAATGTCTTAAAATATGAAGCAAATATGTGTCCATTTCTTTAGCTAGTTTTTTTCAGCACCGTTTTACAATTAAAGCTGCAATTCGCTACTTTTTTTGGTTTAGTGAAAAACAGTTAGTGAGCAAGTACATAGCAGATCAGTGTTCAATATGATCTCCTTACTTTACCCCGATTCACAACTTTTAGTTTATAATAATGATTTGCAATTTGAGCTGTCAGATACAGTTTCCTGGGAAATGTCAGATTGGCTTCTTTTGACCTCAACATACCTAATAAAAGTTATGTAAAGTAACCTGCAATTTAATGTTTCAAACAGAGATGGCGGTAGAGAGGCAAAAATTATGGATCGCAGCAGTAAGTAAATGAGGGGGAGTTTCAAATAATTAATTTTTTGTTTTAATTGTACTAGTAATTTTAACAACAAAATATAAAAGGGTAGCATAATTTGACCACGCTAATTATTATTTATATTATTTTTAATATAACGGTTATATAATATCGTACAGTATTTTTTTGCATAAGAATTTCCAAGTAATCATATATAAAACCGATTGCCCTGGATCTAAATTTTGACTGAGTAATTAAAATTCTTAGTTGAATTATATTTTTTTCCCCAGTTAGACTAGTGTGCTATTATTTGCTGTAGACAGTGTTTGTTGTGATGACTGTTAATGTAATTCATTGATATTGTTTTCTAAATGCAGTCAGCCTTTTCTGGCTATGCATCTTTAGCTGTTGTGTTTGTCTCAGGTGCTTGTGTGTCATAAGATGTGTGTGAATTATTTTGCAGGTTTTAAGAACTGAGAAATTCTTTCAGCTTGTTAGTTTAAATTAAAGTTTTGGCTCTCCTCTTGGACCGGACGCGGGTGGCGAACAATGGCACAATATTCAACAAATAAAAGCCACTGTAGGCAATTACCGCAAAGCATACCTCAGCACACCATATCCAAACATATTAATCAAACCCGTCCCCGCACCGCGCAGCCCGCCTCATTTTCTTCCCTCTGTTTTGAATGCAAATACGGCACAGGCTTTGGAGCTTTCAAGACAGACTCCCCATCCAAGGTAGTTACAGAAAGCCAGTGATGAGCCAAGCTCATCTCTCTCTCTCTGTCTCTCTCTGTCTCTCTCTCTCATGGAGGTATCCAAATCTCTAATCTCCAGCATAAATAATGGAACTTTATGAATAATTTAAAACGAATCATCTATTTCTGTTGCTTCCAGGAGATGTGTGTGTTTAAGGTTATTTTAATTTGAACTTCTGCTATTTCAAATACAAATGAGCAAATGAGTCAGTGCGCATTTGGTATTTATCTCATTTTACTGCATCTGATCTCTTGTGAGACTCGGGGGGCCCGAGAAATCTGCTGGTTTTGGCAGAAAGGAAAAACTGTTTAAACTTACAGCAATTAGTACTCAGACTTGTCAAACCAAAACAGGCGGAGCTAAAAAAAACAAACATTTCGAATAAGCAGCAGATAAGAAAATAAAACGACAGGGGGAAGAAATGGGGCAAAGCGCGTGTTTTTTAGCAGTGGTCCAGGTCACCCCTTGCGGTCTGAGTTTGAGAGTTGTTGCCTGGGTTTGTAAAGAACGAGACGGGAGGACTTTAAATAACGTCTCACTTCGCAAGGTTGCGCGACGGCAGACTTACGATGGAATGAAACCAATCTGCTGTTGATTTACACAGTGGTTTATTTTCTGTCTATAGCAGCTAGTGACGTTGTGCTTCCGGTGCCCCCGGTGGTGTGGAGAAGCATTTCGGGTGAGTTTAGGGGGGTCAGCTCCAGGTGCTGCTGGGACCACAGAGGGCTGAACCTGGTTAAGCTCCTACAGATGAACCTTATGCTCTAGATTAGCAGCGAGAGGAAACGTCTTACGAGAGAAAAGTTTTACTTTCCAGCTTGGTTCATAGTTCTGCGATGCTAAGCTTTTGATTACAGTTTTGTCTGGTTTCTTTAGACACTAAGTTCTTCGTCATAAACGTGTGAGCTGACATATTTCCCATGCAGTGTTAATTAATTAATATTTTTGATGTGCTTTAAATCTGACAATTAGCAAAACATTAGAAAAATGTTTTACTTAGAACTGAGTGTTGCCACTGATTTCTTGATTCGGTTTCAATTCTAACCCGAGTCGACATTAAACATTTACATTTCGTCACAATGTAAATTATAAAGGATTTGAAAAAAATCGGTGAACTAACGCTGTGAACGGTACTGGCTGAATTGTTCAATTTTATTTAGCAAATGTATTCACTGTTTTCTGACAGTCTTGACCCCTAGTGAATTAACCCATCGTCCCTTTGTAGCCCAATATTCATGACCATCTTAGCTCTGTTTTTCCACTTGCCACAGCATCACATATGCATCATCCTCTCCTCGTCCACCGTTTCAATCTGCGTCGCTAGCTACAACAAACATTACATTTACATATTTATTTCGCAGTTTTAGTCAATGTAAATAAGCTGCCATTACAGTAAATTTGGTCCTCTGTTAACATAAGCTTGTCCAAAGCTCCTCAGATTAAGGCTCCGGTTGCATAATTAATGTGTGTGTTACATATTAATTCCCGACTCTTCTCTTCCTGGCTGCATTCATTCGAACCCTGATTAGCCGGCGGGCTCGTCTCTAAGCTGTTGATTCATATTCACGCACACAGATGAAGCGTTTGCTCAAAGAGCTACTTAACCCCCATCGTTTGCCATCCGACGCGGCCTCCTCTACTCTAAACCCACAGCATGCCCCTTAGAAATCTCTAACCCTAGCTCTGAGGTCAGTGCTTTCAGGCTGATGGTGGAACGCTTGGGCACCGCAAGCCCTCTTGTCCTATTGTGTGACTTTATGACTCTTGGCCCCAATCAATAAGAGCTCCTGTACCTCCAGATGGCCCTGATGTGGAGGTGTACGGGGCCATGCTGGGGCCCTTGGCTCTGCTTGACTCCTGCTGGTTGGGAAGGTGAATGCAGCCAGGGCTGGGCAGAGCAGTGGGGTGGCACAGGCTTGTCTGAGCCCAGAGGCCCTTGGGAGAAGGAGACGAGCCCCAACTTGTCCACGAGTGAACTCTAATGCCTTTTCTCTTTTTCCCTTTTTCTCCCTCATCCTTCCCGTCGTTTAGCAGCGGCCAGCAAGGGTCGACAAATCAGAACTACCTGCTTGTCATTACCCACCGCGAAGCACAGAGAGATTACAGCCTCAACTTCCCTGCCAGCAAAACCATCCAGGAGGTGAGATCACCACATACCTGTCTGTCACCTAGCCCCTCTGTCTGTCTGTCTACACCTGCTGTCTGTCTGCCTGTCCCTCTGCTGAGCTCCTCAGCATTTCTGCACGAGTCCGTTCTTTCTTTTCTAGGTGAGGCGTCAATTTAATGACTACATGCTAAAATAATAGTCTTCATTTTGCTGGTAGGGACAGTAGGTACCAATGGTAGCCAATGGTGGTAGGTACCAATCATTAGGCCTCTTTCGTTGAGCCAAAACTAATTATAGCTCAGCTGAAGTTCTCTTCCCGAACATTCACCGACCATGTGAGTCCCTCAAAATGTGTTAAATAACAGTGGCCGTTTTGGCATGATCTGAGTGAAGTGAAAAATCTTCAGCTCTCGAAGGGTTAGGTGCTTTGAGAACATTCGATTTTGTAACAGGTGGATGAAGATGCTGGAGGAGTCACATCCAGAGGCTGTAGAGCAAATCATTATTTATTCATATTTATTAATATGAGTGAATGTTGGGTGAATGTTTACATGGTATTTTATTTTGAGGTGTGACGTTTTTTCAGCGTTATCAAGACGACATTGCAGTCTTCTGATCTGATATTTAATAAAGAATATCCTATTCATTGTTCTGCCGGGTACACTTCGAAACCTCTTATTTCTCTCAGCCCAGATCCTCTCTCAGATCTCCGTACTGCCACAAAGATGCTTTAAACGTATTTTCTCTCCTGTAGGGTAATTTCTTGAAGGTGGAGGTCACCTATAAATGACAATTCTGTCATTGTTTACTCCTCTTCCTAATCCAAAAATACGAGTTTCTTCTGTGGAACACAAAAGGTGATGTTACGGCCTTGGTCCCTAAAAAGGAGGAGCCTTATGCAAATGATGCAAAATGTCTCTTGTTGTGTTCCTCAGAAGAAATTAAATCTCGCACATGTAGAACTTTCAGAATGGTGGAATTGTTGGGAAAATTAACCCTCTAACAGAGACAATCTTTTGATGTTAAAATAACACAGTATTTTGAATCATCCATCATTGTTGTTCATTTTAGGCTAATGCTGCTTCTGCTCTGGTCTTAGGCTGTTGATCTTGCTGTTCTCCGCAATGTTTGCTACAACCAGCGCTCAGTACAGAGCAGCACAAACCCCCTGTGGCTCATCAGCTCTTTGCCTCTCCCATCAGACCTGTGCGACGGCGCTCCTTTCATCCCTCTCTTTTTAACTGCGCTGTGTTGTATTTAAGGTCGGTTTGTGTGGGACACAAAACCCAAACGCTTCATTCTGTACACACACGACCCCTCCCCGACTCCCTCGCATTCTCCTCGGCCTGCCCCAGTAACCTACACACGGCTTTCTGGAAATGGCTCCATTAATTATTCACAGCAGGTAGCGCGCTCCACGTCAAGTGTAACAAGCTCCCCGTGGACTGACAGCGCCACTCAAACCCCTCCCTCAGAGACGTGTTGGGACTGCGCAGAGGCGTTCAGAAGAAACAGACATTTGCGATTGTTCTTTTTTTTTTAGTTTTGTTTTGTTTTCAGTCGTAAATAATTTCTGAGTAACTTTAAAATGTGAAGCAACTCCTGTAGGTCAGCATCCGATGAGGTGTCGAAAGTTTCATCAAGTTCATCATTGATAAAATATAATTGACTTGTCTCAGATTTATTTATATGTAACTTATTTGTATAGCTTTTGATATTTAACTGTTGTTATTATTATTAATAGTTGTAGTTTTTTTTATATTGTGCAAGGTAAAATAAGAAATTTGAGGTTCACTTCATATTTTAAAATAGATCTGCTTCAGATCCCCTTTTTTATATTTTTTTCGTGAGGGCCTGCTTTTCTCCTCAACAATGTCCACGCAATCCCAGAATCCCCTTCTCTGCAAACTGCCGCCTTGATGCCGCTGGTCACCATTACAGTAATCAGACTACTTGACAGGTTTGTAATGGTGCTAATTGAAGAGATTAAAGTGAGACGGGTGAGTGCTCTCTTTCCCTCAGCAGATGGTTTTGATGAGCACCTACTGTGAACCTTAAGTGTTTCTGTCGGGATTACAACAACTGGAGAGTTCGGGCCCGCGGGGAAGAGAAAAGAAGAGCAGGAAACGAAGCTGTCGGCTTGGTAGGGGAGCGAGTTGCTGGACAAAGCTGAATCAAACAAGGCGCTGTGGGCCGACTGGACTGATCCTCAGGCGTTCTGGATCTTTCTTTCTGACGAGCGAGCGAGCGAGTTGGAGAAAGAGAAAATTTGTTGTCTTATCAAATACAAATTGTGTGTGATTCAAACGAAGCTCTTTTTTTGCGCGCCATTCGTTGCGCGTTGGCTCCCGGAGTTAATTTAGTTAGCTGGAGAGTTCATTAGTTACTTTGGCTCTGGAGAGCGGAGCTTATCTCCTTCAGGATGGGAACATTTTCTACCACAAACGAAATCAAAAGTGTCCGAGCCGTCGCTTTTGTGTCGGCGATGCCAGAAAATAAACACATGAACTGAAAGAAAAGCTCGGCGGGGATCCACGACGTTTCTTCCCAAATGTCTCGTTGAGAAAAAGTTACTACAGAGTGAGAAGTTTTTGTTTTACAGTTGTGGCCTCCACACCGAAACCCAGTGTGAAAATGCAACAAAAAAGCAACAGAGAGCTCTCCCAAACTCGCCTCTTTCTCTCTCCCCCATTCACCCCCTCACAGCCACATATGGAGAGAACTCCTCTCCAGCCTTTTTTCCCTGCATGTCTTTTGTCTTTGCTGAAGACCAGCCGATGCTTTTCTTCTTGTGCATATCAATAGAGGCAGCCTAAGAGAGAGAGAGAGAGAGAGCGAGCGAGTCCCTCAGTGCTGTCTTGTTGTTTGTCTTTGCCAAAGGCTCTCGCTTTGCCTCGAGGCTCCCAGGGAACGCACCCATCCGCTATTCGGCCCCGGGCCCCGCTCTCCTCCTCTGATTGGCATTCCCAAACCCGAGTGCGGGGCCACGCTTAAGCCTCAGAGCAAATGTTTGTCAGGAAAGTGGCGGGGAGAATAAGGCCGTCCGATAGGGCTCTGCCGTCCGTGACCAGACGAACCGTCCCAGGGATTTTTTTGCGGCCCCACAGCGTTCCTCTCCGCAGCTGGAGAGATGAACAGAGAGGAAGAAAAGAAGGATGGAGGGTAAAAGAGTGTGAATAAAAGGCATCTGGTGCTGAAGAGCTTGTGACTGTTTAACAGCAACCTTTTCTTCTCTTTGATTTCCCTCCAACCAGGGATTACCAGTGCTTGGCATTAAGAAAGATTGGATCATTAATGCGTGTGCGTGCGCGCGCGCGCGTGTTTGTCTGGGAGAGCAGGCTTGTTTATTGCAGACAACAATTTCATTTGTGAGGTTTTACATTTTCAGCGCGTAGGCCCGTCAAGATTTTCTTTTTATTTGTAGATATTAATTTTAAGATTTTCCGCCGAAGCCAAAAACTGTTTACTCTTCGGCTCGCTGGGTAATTTATATAATTTGTCTTGAATTTGTCTGCGAAGCAGTTACACTCCTCGCCTTGTCTTTTTCGTGAACATCCATCAGAAGCAACAAGCGGTTGTTTAGATGAATCCATAAATTGAAGTCTGCAGTTCAGATTTTCTCAGTAGGGGGGCAGCATTACCCAGAATCCTGTCTGCCTGTCTTATGACATTTGTCTTTGTGAAACATTATTTGTGACATCTCTGTATTTTGCACAGTTCATATACTAAGCAGGAAGTTTTCTTGACACCGTGGAAATACTGTTCGGCGTGCGATGTGTAATGTTTGTCTTATTTTCTCCAGTGCGTTCCTGACGAATCGTCGTATACGCGCGTAAACCTCTCCGAATGAAAGGCGCTTTTGCACGCGGTGCGCAAGAATGTAATCCCTGCAGCTGAAATGTCTTTATCCGTGAGATTTTCCAGCATTTTCTGATATAATGTCAACGTTTTCTGTATTGTTTTGTTTTTCTTTTCCCTCGCAGTGGAAGTCTGTTCCCCGATGCTAAAGACTCTATTGTGACATTTAAAATGAAATGTCAGCGGAACACAATTTAATAGGACTCTGTCTTTTCCTTGGTTGTTTAATCAAACCTCATTGTTCCTTATGGGCAGCAGTTTGGGCAAGACAGAACAAATGTCAGCCGCTCGGAACATCTCGGAACTCTCTTTACTTTCCCTCAGAAATCAGTCGTAAATAAACTTGTTATTCGATGGATTTGTTTGTTTATCCTTTCTGTGTATATTTTTTTCTCATTTAGTTGGGTAATGTTGGCTTTAATTTGCGGCCCCCTGACTGCTTAGAGGAGGAATTGGTAGCTCATGAATTGTTAATGACGCTGGTGTTTGTGAATATTGCAGCAGTGCTGGGCTTTCTCTCCGTACGTCAATTATAATTCGCAGTAGTTGCGGAAAGCGCTCTCTGCCCCCTCATTCAACCCCGTCACCTCCACCCCGTAACAAGCTGAAATCTTTCACTTTCGGCTTTGTTTCGTGACTAGAAGTTTGAGTCGATGTTTTTAAATTGGCGTTACCCAAAACTCTTTTCTCCAAGCCACTTAAATCTGTTCTGAAATCAAAAAATCTGGGGAATAGCTTTGGTTTTATTTGCAATTTTATTGATCTTATTCGCTAAAAATGTTCAACCGTCGCCCTCCAATAAACCTAAATCTGTCAGATAACGATGAGTAGCTTCTCCAGATGTTTGTCATGATGGGCTGAAGTCTGGTAGAAGTAAAGGGTCTTACAGGTATATTGACAGTAGGGCAGCGCTCATATTAAAGACCCAATGAAGTTAACCGCTGAAATATCAAAGTCCTACAAAGGGCCGGTTTGTTATAGCAGCTAAATGCTTCTGCACAGCCCTCCGTGATGCCGTTACTTTCTACTTTCTCCTGGGCTACGATGCCATTTGACCCTAAACGGTTCATTACAGCCAGGAGCTGGTGTTTACGGCTGCCTGCCGGTCAGACCTGGGCAGCCAAATCCCTGTAGCCCTCTGGTCAAACACAGATATTACACTCTGTAATAACACTGGCCAACCCAGCTGACCCTTGCTCGCTTCAATAAGAGAAGCGCACGGCACAGTGTGTGGGCTTGTGGATGTTTGAAGTGTGTGTGTCTGTGTGTGTGTGTGTGTCGTTTCTGACTTCAGACGAACTGATGTGACGTTGTCAATATCTGAATTTGTTTCCCTTTATTAGGTTCGCACCCGACCGAGATGGTTGGAAACTGACTTTGGCCGCAGATCTATACATATATATATATATATATATATATATATCTTAAAATAATAGTTCTCCTTCATTTTTAACACTCTCATGTCGCATGAAATGCCTTCATAAGAAGCCTCCTATATACATCCGCACCAGAAACCACAACTATCGGTGAAAAAAAACACACATTGGTGAATCAATCTTTGTCAACAGAATGAATATGGTTGCATCTGCTGATGAATTCTCAAACGTATCTCTTTCAGCCCTGCTTCATGTCTTTTGTTTTCAGAAGCATCTTGCGGCCATCGCTTCTGCTTCCGTGGGCACGAGTCCTCGGTCTGGCAGAGATACATGTCCACTCCGCGGGCTGAGCGATGGGATTTGGCCGTGCGCTGGGAGGGCTTTCTTCCACAATGGCTAGTTTTCTCAGCCTCTGTATCTAGCGCCGCGGGGTAACGCATTCTCCGGGGATAATGCGCTTGAATCTGTGGTCCATCTCGCTCTGGCCGACGCCCGCTTTGATCACCCCCGTCCTCCGCACATCAGCCTGGCGTTGGGTTTTAAACCAACAGTGGCGTAGGAGCGGGGGCCAACGTCAACTGTTTAAATGCGTGCCATGTTATCAAATGCCGTTACATGGGAGTGCATGGCGGAAGAGAAATACTGTCCATTTTTAGAGTGAAGGGCTGTTGACGTTGGGCATTAGGACAGGCATCCGTGGAATTTTGGAACTTTTTTCCACCATCTGCTTTTTTTGAAGGCAATCATATCTTGGCAGTAGTGACAAGAACACTTTGTGTTCTGCAAGCATCAAATAAAACTGATGATGGCTAAGAAGTAGCTGTTTAAAAACGAACGTTTAAGGGTTTATGGGTCACTGTCATATGTGCTCGTTGTAAAGATCGTCTTTTTGTCTGTTTTGTCTCGCTCAGGTGAAGAGGAACGTTTCGGACCTGACAAACATCCCTGTGCGGCACCAGCAGTGGGATGGCTGGCCGGCCTCCGCCTCAGACGATTCGGTACGCCATTTTGTTATTTCTGTCCAGCATTTAATGATGGTTTATTTGTCTATTAAAAACCCCCTTTCAATTTAACTGGAATTTGTTTGCCTTGCACTGTCGTCGAATCAGATGAAGCGCAATGAAAGCTGTAACTTTTATATTATTATTTATGCGTAATTATTTATATTATGTGACACAAACTCACAATTTTTTTGTTGTATTATTTTTTGCAGTGCTGTACCTAGGTGGCAGTAAAATATCAATAGTCCAAAATCCCACTCCACATAACGATTAACATCATTGGCTGTAATGGTGTAGCATTTTGGCTTTAAGTATGAACAGAAATGACTTGCTTGAGACCTTATTGTGCCAGTTAAGACACAATGTAAGAAACGGACTATGAAAAGTCATTATTAGCCTCTGTACCGGGTAAAGCATGACAGCGACGTAAAAGTAAGATGTTGTTACTAATTAAGATGTCACAGAGCAACTCACATCTCTTGTCCCCTCTGTGTGGACACTACAGCTCATGTAGTGGGGGGTCAGTGACCTTTCCCGCCCTGCTCTCTGCTTCAAGCCTTTCAGTCTGACTCAGTCAAAGTAATCAGAGAGGGCCTAACTCCAAGCCCTGCAGAACCCCACTCCCCCCACCACATCCCAGCTTAAACAGCCACAATAATCATTGGTAGACTAACCATGGGAAACTTCTCTTCACTTATCATAGGTCATTGTGTGTCTGATCGTTTGAGCATGAAAACTGCCCTTGTGTTTTAACTGTGAAAGGCTAGTGTGTTTTATTATTTGAATGCTTGGCATTGTTTTTCTCTGTCAGGTGTGTAATTGAGTGTGTAACGGTGGTTTCAAAGGGAGCGGCCTTTAACTGATGAAAAAACCTGTTTTTATTCTGCGTTGTTTGCTTCAGGTGTTGAATGTTTCTTGACACACCTCCCCTCCACCTCTGTCCGTGCATTGTGTCGACTTTTTAAACGAGTAAAATGTATCTCGGCCCTTTATCTGTGTGAAGCTCTTAAGGTGGTTTTCAATGCCTTCGCTTAACGAAGGAAATAAAACGCGAAACCCCGTGACTGTTTAGTATTGTAGGCTTTCGTGAACAAAAGACCGCGCGTATTGTTCCAAGCTTCATGAGCAATGTTTCACCGACACTTTTAACAATGGCTGCATTGTTTATTCGCGGCGTTCACTTGTGAGTCTCATGTATCGCACCCGTTGCGTTTAGCTTTTATATTGTTAAAAGCCAAGGAGGTTGAAGAGATCGTTTCGTCCCTTAGCGAAAAGCACAACGGACACAAGGTCAGTGAATTACACCCTCTTACCACAAACTGCCCACTTGAGTTGGGCCACTTCAGGGCTGAAGTGTCCTCATCGAAGACCTCAAACCACAATCTTTTTTTAAGAAGTGCGCACTGCACGTGAATGCTCTTTAGGACACATTAAACCTTTAATGCCAGAGCGCTGATTGGTTATGTGCGGTCGTGGCGCACTTGGCCGCGACCAGCTTTCAGCCTCACCTCGTCCCGGCTTACGTGGAGGGCGTATTATTAAAGCAGCGGTCTTAATAACAGCCCCTGGCCCTTATTGAAACGGCCAGCCGTGCATTAGACTCAAAGCTCCTGCATGCCAGCCAGTCCGTTTTAGCGCGTATCTCATTAACCTCCTCTCATCTCCCGGGATTTGTACCAATAAACATGACAGCCCAGGCTTAGAAATACATTTACCAGCAGTCTGAATCAATGCCTGCTCTGCTGTGCTTTCATTACCCTCAGCTCGCTCATATACAGCGAGCGTCTCCGCGCCCTGTTTCACCTCATAAGGGAGAAAAATGGAAAAACTGATCAGTAGTCCGTTTACATTGCACCCGTTGAGCTTTTAAGCGTATTGGTTTTGAAGGCGCTAGCGAGCGGTTTGGTTATTTTTTGAACTGTTGATGGTGATAAGAATAGATTTAACTTTTAGTATTCAGAAAATCTACTCCTTTTAGTGCAATTTTCCGTTTCTACAGCACTGTCAAAAAATCAGCGAGACGTCGCGAAGAAAACGTTATTTGACTTTGACCTATTTGTGCGGTGAAACTGTTTAACCAGTTAACATTTAAACAGTGCAGTCATTTTAACTGGCTTTATGATTAGCATTGTAAATTTGTCTCCAGGGAAAAGGGGATTACAGTGTATAGAACCGAAAAAACACAGCGATCTGTGTTCTGCCCGTGGGTCTCAGCGGTTATCTTGACATCCCTGTGCGATGCCTGTAAATTCAAACGAGGCTGTTTACCATAGTCATGTTTAGCCTTTGTTTGTATGAGCGGGTGTTGTCAGAATGCGTGTGGTGTGTTTGAGGGCTGACATAGGCTGTTTTATATGGCAGGCCACTGGAGGACTGGCTGTTTGCAGGCTGTGTTTGGCATTAACCGCCCAAACTTGGGTGCATTTTATTCCCTAACGTATGCGTTGCGCTTAACTGGCTGGGCTGTTATATTTAAATGGTTAATTTTTTGTTATATCCTTACCGTAATGTATCGAAGATTACAGAAGGTCAATGTGGTATCGGCAAACGGAGTAATTGCTAGGTTATCATTTATTGATTTATGGTTTTAGTTCATGTCTTATGCAAGCAATGCAAGCTGAAAAGGATAATCAATTGTATTTGTAATTGTAATAAATAATTGTGATTGTGTATTTTAGCGCATGTTTTCATTTGTTTGGTTGTTTTTTTAATTTAGGCTCGTAATTGGTTCGTTTCTCATCTCTCATACTCACAAACGCTTCCAAACACACACACACACACACACACACATACCATGAGCCAAAACTCTTCCGAGCTCTCTTCATATATTCCTGCCAACCTTGCCGTAAAGCACCTATGGGAATGATTGACAACTTCAGGAACGTCCTTATTAGAGTCTTTTCCCTCTTAATTGCTGACATTTATCCAGTGTTTCTTGATGTTTGCTAATGTATTACTGCGGCGACTCTCTGAGGGTCTCCACGGCCCACCGCTGTTATGGGCTTTCAGCATCACAGACCTGCGGAGGCGGCTTATTGGGCCTGCTGGTTGCCGTAGCGACGAGGCTCAGCTCTAAGCCCGTACAGAGCCCCTGGTGAGATTGCTGTCTGCAGGTGAAGTTCCTCAGAGAAGGATGTACACACACCCTCATATTGCCAACCTTCAGTCTTCAGAACCGACGGCTTGCTCGGTCTGTTGGGCTCAAATCATGCTTTACATGTATAGATCAACACCCCGCTGTCTGAACCGCTGTTGTATTTAAAGCTGCAGTCCAGAGATTCTTTAGGGTAAAAACATTAACAAATTGCGTCACCTTATCGAACCGTTTACTGCGCATTGCAGTTAGGAGGTTTTGAATGTCTATACGATCAATTAAATGTATTTAATTTGACCGAGATGTATACCAGTAGTATGTTACCAGTTAGATCTGTTTTGAGCACCTTTATTTTATGTATTATATACCGTACTATTGTTTCCTTTTTGGAACTGTGTTTCTTAAAAACACACGTCATTCGAAAACTGAATGTTCACAAAAAATTAAACTAGTAATTTAGAGAGTGTACAGAAGTCAGAACCTTCTGTTTGATGATAATGTTCTGACAGTTGGAGGCCGGGCGTAAACTAACGTTGTAAACGTGTTGGCAGATTCATTACTTTATTATTACTGTAATAGTCATTTGCAGTTTGCCGCCGTGGACATCCTGTAAATCGTTGCGGTTACAGATTAGACGTTAAACGGGTAAAAGAAAGTAATTGCCTATTCACACACGTTGTGTTTTCATGCAGGTCTTAGTTGTGGAAGGTTCACTGGACGCCTTAAACACAGTGTTTGACCCCAGATCTTAATCTAGACTGACACCTCTTCAAAGCCCCACCTGAAAAGGTCCAACAGGTGTTTAGGGTGGGGCTTCTTAATGTCTTTTCTTTCTTGCGCTCACACACACTCTCTCTCTCTCTTTTCGCGCTCTGTAGCTCTCTTGTCCTCATCCTCTAAAGAAGCACAAGGGGAAGCTTGGGGCTCTCGGATGAGTCGAGCAGCTGTCAGCAGTAATTATCTCCTTCACAGTCCCATACATAGAAAACACCAACAAATAGCTGGAAGGGAAATATAAAGTTAGCCGGGAAACCGGGCTGGGTTGTGCTGGGTTGTGCTGGGTTGTGCTGGGTTGTGCTGGACAGAACGGAGCTCCTCTGAGATGAGAGAAGAAATAGCATTTTTCTTTTGCTTGATGTTCAGTGCTCAAGGCTCTAATGCAAGTGTTAATGAAAGGGGTGCAAATAAAGAGGATTTTCTTTGTTTGAGAGTGGGGAAGGAGGAGCTGTAAGATTGGGGTGACCTCTCCCCTGTAGCCTGCGGCTCTGACTCACACACACACACACACACACACACACTCATTCCGTTAGATGATGATGTCAGAACGTGGAAGTTGTGTTCCCGTAGCTCAATCCGTAGAGCATTGCGTTAGCAGCGCAAAGGTTATGGGTTCGATCCCTGGAGAGCACACGAAGTCGCTTTGGATAAAAGCATCTGCCAAATGCATGTGTAAATGTACGTTTTACTATTACCTGTGACAAGTGTCCTAATTCTGCCCCTTTTCACGACCAGTTACTGCTGCGTGGGAAGTTTGAATATCCTTGAGGAAGAAGTCTGAATTACTACGTAAATATAATATGACATTTACAATAGGATGTTCAGAAATCTGGTTCTGTACAGTTTAGAGGACAGATAAGTGATGCATTCTTTGTGAGGAGGTTGCTGTTGTTTTTGCATGCCTCGTTTTTTGTGACATTGTAAATACGTACTAGTCAGAATCCGGTTGTGTTTTCTGCGTGTCATGCTGGGATGCACAGCACCACGGCTGTGAACAGACTGCAAAACACAATTGTGTTCGCAAGGAGTGTTTCTTTGTCCTCTGATACTCTGATTCTTCAAAGAACGGAACATATCTGCTCATTATAGCACCTGATAGTTCTGCATGTTTACTGGCTGTACAGGCCGTCTGGCTTTAATTAGTTCTTGTAAAAGAGAAACAATTTCTGCGATTCTTCTCTCTGTGTGGGCCATCACAAAGAAAGAGAGAGTGTGTTTGTTTGTGCGTTTTGGGGGAGTTAGCGCCCCGCTGAAGTACTTGACACTCTGAAATCCTCTCCGAGTTGCATTATGGGATATTACGGTGCTTAAACCAAAGCTTCTTTGCGCTTAATCTGCTGTTTGTGTTATTCAACACCTCTGCCAAGACCCGGACATATCTATGTGTCTTAAATCTGTTAAACTCAGAATTATTCTCTTGCCTCTCTTTGTTTATTTTAAATTATTATTATTATTGCAATATTATACAAGAGATCACAGCGATGAAAACATTACACGGGTTACGTGCAGAATTCTAAAGAAATCTTTGCGTTTAACCTTTTTTTGCATTTTTTAAAATGTAAAATATGCATGCAAGTTCTGACGTGTGTATATGTTCATAAGTTCATTTAGTTAATTAATTTGGTTACACAATACAATAAGCATGTAGTAGTATTTTTATTTAAGTTTAGCTTCGATCAGTTCCGCAGAATTTTGCAATTTTAGCATTTGAAAATTCTATAAACTGAAAGTTTGCGTACATATTAGTGAGTCTAGACAAGCTGACATTTGTGACGTTATCCATTAGCGTAGCGTTATCTGTTAGCTGAGAGTATTGACAGCATGTTTGTTTCGATATTGAAAATGAAAATGTAAAAACACACAGTGAATGTAGTGTAAGTGATGCTATCAGTTGAGTCTGTGCTGTCGCTCCAGGCAGCTTGTGTGTGCGTGTTGTGCGTGTGTGTGTTGTGCGTGTGTGTGTTGTGCGTGTGTGTGTTGTGCGTGTGTGTGTTGTGCGTGTGTGTGTTGTGCGTGTGTGTGTTGTGCGTGTTGTGCGTGTGTGCGTGTGTTGTGCGTGTGTGCGTGTGTTGTGCGTGTGTGCGTGTGTTGTGCGTGTGTGCGTGTGTTGTGCGTGTGCGTGTGTTGTGCCTGTGCGTGTGTTGTGCGTGTGTGTGTGTTGTGCGCGTGTGTGTGTCTGTAATGAGTCCCTGTAGTGTGGCGTGCTGCTGACATTTCCACTCTAGTCTGAGAGTTAATGAGGTACTCTGTCCTTCAGCACACACCGCATGTGATGCTCTTTAGAGACGCAAGCCACCTCAACCTCCATCACCAGCCTGCTTAGATGCATATTGGTATGGGTGCAAACTTTACCCAGGACAGCTGTCCTAAATACACTGGGGCACTGCTGGAAGTCATGCTTTATATGGGTTTTGTATTTGTTTTGATCAGTTTCACCTAAAATAATGAATTGTTGTAGATTGTCTTTGAAGATCGGAATTGCTGCTCAATTTAAAAGTGTTTTCTTCAAGTTGTGTAAATTGTGTGTCACTCCTAGCAGAATACACATTAATGTGTGTGTGTGTGTGTGTGTGTGTGTGTGTGTGAGGACCCTGGACAGGGGTATATTTTTCACTTACATCGATTCTCTGTCTGTTATCTCATCTTGCATCTCAAAGCACAGAAAGCAACATAAATCAATGCAGTTATTGGTGTCGAGCGTCTAATGATGTTGTGTGATTGGTGCAGATGACGCTGGCTGTGAGTGGAATCAGTTTCCCGTGTCACCACCTCAGTGTGTGTAGAAGATCTTCTTCAGCACTGGACCAGAAAGATGAGGTGAAACCACCACAAACGTCCTCAGAAAGATTTAAAGGGATAGTTCACTCAAAAACAAAAAACAAATCTTCCATCAGTTACCTCATAACTTTCTCTTTTGTGGAACACAAAAGAAGATATTTTGAGAAATGTCTTGGTGGTTTTGAGTCCATACAATGGAAGTCAATGGTCGCCACTGTTCAAAATATCTTCTTTTGTTTTCCTCAGAAGCAAAAAAAAGTCACACAGGTTTGAAATGACATGAGGGTGAGTGAATGAATTTTTATTTTGGGGTGAACTGTCCCTTTAAATGAGGACCATTTTTTAAATCAATTATGAAATTATTCTTTTCATAATTCATACATGTAAGAATATTAGTTTTTTTAACATATTGAAAGCCAGCATGTAGTGGTTTTGGCCAGTTCTAATGTTTTGTGGGATTTATAATTAGAACCTTCAGCCAAATAGATAAATGTTTGCCATTTTTATATTTACTCAGGTTTTTCTGTTGGAATGTAAGTGCTGAAAATGTTATATGCAGTGGGAAACAGTTATGATATTGGGTTGCCAGGCATTGCGTTTGTGGTTTGATAGCAACCATTTGCAACTATTGCATCTATTGCATTATCTGAAGCATGCATGTTAGGTTTGGTCCCAAATGCGCAATTAAAGTGGTAATAATAATTAGAATAATTATTGTTGTCGTTAAATATTAAAATCTCTGTAAAGCAATACAATATTGATATATCTATAATGTAGCTATATAAAATATCTATAAATATCTATTTTATAATATATATTGAAGAATAATCCTTGGTTGAAAAATCATGCATGACTGGAAAGGTATTAACGTTAAGATTTATTGAGCAAAACGTAGGGAAACCGGTTTTAACTGAACCATAAAGCATTTTGTGAGAGACTGACTGTGTGTGTTACAGAGCACAGACGTCCACATGGTCAGCGACAGCGAGGGCGACGATTTCGAGGACGCGCCCGAGTTTGGTGTAGATGAGTCCGAGATCTTTGGCATGGGAAGCTCCACCTGCCGGAAGACTCCCATGAGTAAGTGATGATGTCATACTGTGTGATGTCATAGACCATAACCGTGACGAGAGTGTGTGATGGAGATGTTCTGATGCTCTTTCATCCGCCTCCAGTGCCAGAGAACAGTGAGAACGAGGGCGACGCTTTACTGCACTTTACTGCTGAATTTTCTAGAAGGTGAGGTGAAGCTCCTTCACTAAAGGTCAGCAGTTCACTGTGTGTGCACGTTTGTTTCAGCGTTGCTTGTTTGAATTGAGATGCTGTTACGTTTGAAAGGAGCTACACCGATATTTGACATTGACTGTTTCGTTCGTTTCGTTTGAACGTTTGTTTTGTAGATATGGCGACTGCCATCCCGTGTTCTACATCGGCACTTTGGAAGCCGCGTCACAAGAGGCCTTTTACGGCAAAGCCAGAGATGTGAGTGTGAACGCTAAACTCCTTCGATTCTGTAACACCAATCTGTTCTTGTTTTAAGTAAAAGCAGAAAACCATCGAAAAATAAGACGCAACACACTATAAACCTATAGACGGACAGTGCCGAATTTGTGGAGCATTGTGTTAGCAGCGCAAAGGTCACGGGTTCGAGGCCCAGGAAATGCCCATACTGATCAAACACACACCTTGATCGGTCACTTCCGTCTGCCAAATGCATAAATGTGTGTTCAGATGAGCTCTGTTGTCTCTCCTCACCTCGGAACAGGTATATAAACACGACCAAACGTGTGATTGGCAGACACGCCCCCTCATCACGCTAAATCCCCATCAAATTTCCGCTTCCCATTTGAACAGCTGAAGCTTTATTTAGAGCAGCTTTGTGCTGGTTTTCCCACTGTGTCCTCATAAGGAGGCTTGTATCAACTGACAGCTTGTGTGGATTACAGTCTTATTAGGCTGAGAGGATGCAGCAAGATGTTCAGGGGGTTTTGAAGCATGAGGAGCGGGTGGCCGTGGCTTCCCGCCTGCAGCCCAGCTGATCTCCTCCTCTCCTCAGCGCTGGCACAATATGGCCGCCTTTCTCCCCTGAGGAGGCGGTTCAGCGTGTCAGCGAAAACAAACTAATGTAAGAAGAAGACGTGACCCGCTATGTTCCTCTCTTGTAGGCAGTCACTGTTTTTCTTTACGGGTCGCACGTTGTCACTGTTTATCCACGCGCGGTGAACGTGTCGTGTTGTGGGAGTGATTTGGGTGGAGGCAATGTGTTATGCAAGTGACATTAAAAAGTACTGATTATTGCTGGGAAATGAGGACAGTTTGTGGAAGTTTATTAAAATGGGACAGATCAGTGTTAAACACCATCTTCTTACCTTACCCGATTCACAACATGAAGTTTATAATAATGATTTATCATTTGAGCTGTCGGTTTCGAATTCCTGGGAAATGGTCAACATACATGAAGGATGTAAACGATCATGTAGTCTTATGTTTCAAACTGAAGTGGTGAAAGAGAGATGAAAGTTACACATTGCGGATTTAAATATTTTTGATTTGTGATAGTAGTCAAAGGGGTGGTGGGGGGTTGTTGTTGTTGGGTCCTATTCTCCTAACACAGTTACTGCATCAATCATTCACGCTGTAGTCTCTTCTGTCCACTCACCTGTCTTCTGGTTAAGTGTGGGCCGTTTAGCCACGACCACAAGCGTTTCGTGTGCGCGTGTGGGATGGATTCTTCTGAGGGCACTTGTCCCCCTCTCTCACAGGCCCGAGAGGCTAATCACCAAGTAAAACACTACAAATGATGAAGTGTTTCTGGAGTGGGAGATACCCCCAATCCGACCCTTAATGAAAATGCCAGAGGCCCTGGAGTTCAGCTCCGAGGATCAGCGGAAGACCCTTGAGTCAGGCCACCCATCAGCACGCAGGCCTCATCACAAATCCCCTAACATCCAGCTAATCACGCTAACCCTCCTCTGCCGCCCGCACAAAGACGCCCATCAAAATTCATAGCTCCTCTATAGTGCCCTTCATGGCTTTTTCATGCATGAGGTTGGTGACGAGGCCTCAAAGTGATTTTGGGCCCTAGAAAAAAAGAGATCTAGAGGGATCGTTTTCAGACAACGTTAATAATTCAACGTTTTTAATGCTGATATGCTAATAGAGCTAAGCTGCTACATTTAAGAGAAAAACATAACATTAAAATATACAATTTTTTTCTGAACCGAAACGCTGTTAGTTCTAGATTAGTTCTTTGAGGAAAATTGTTTATAATTGATTAATCAATAAAATGTATTGTTTTTAGGGATGTCAGTTATGTAGTTTACTTTTTAATGCTCAGTATTTATGTTTTTTACTCGTAGCCCAGTTAAAATTTTTTGTTACTGCAAATAACTGAAAGTTTTGTTTAAAGAGACCAAACCTGTATGACTTTGTTGTTTTTTTGTGCAGAAGAAAATGACGCTTTAAGACATAATGTTGAGAACTGACAGCTTTAGCCCGCATTCACATATATTGTACAGACCCAAACGAGCATCAACGCTCTTCAGAAACTCTCCTCTTGTATTCCATAGATGAAAATCATACAAAATTAGGCTTCGTAAACGAGGACGAAATTTTTATTTGTGCGTGAACTGTCTCTTTAAGAGTTGTATTGCATGTATAATTTAATCTTTAATTATGCAACAAGATGATGATTATTATTATTACGGGATTATTGTTGAGTTTTTGGACGAGTTTACACAGAGCTTTGTAAGTGCCATCTGCTGAAGTGCTCTGCTGCAGGTCAGGAGAGAGAAGTAATATGAACTCTTCATTTCCCATTGTTTGCTTTTGTACAGGCAAAAGAGGATGATCACTTTCTCCATGTCTCCCCCTCCAACACACACACACACACACACACACGTCGTCTGTAATTAAAAGCATCCTTTCAGAATGCTTCAGAAAGAGACGTATGGTCGCCTGGTTGTCTAGCGTTACTCTCATGGCCAGGCAGGTGTGAGCGAGCACAGTCCACCAGCAATACGTGTAGCAAAA
>JAZGTI010005508.1:0-25285 GCA_036877585.1 Botia kubotai
GCTTTTCACAAGCTGATCACACGCGTATGTTAAAATGCTGAGAGTGTGTAAAGGTCCCAGGCATATCATCAATCTGCTATTTAAGTCCCAACGCCCTTGTTCCTTTCTCACTGCTGTGAAAATGCCCCTATATGCTCCTATAGAAAGATCTGAAGTAGTTTATATAGCCAATGAGAGGTCTGTACTTAATATAGCCTAATAATATACTGGGTTATAAATTTGTTCGTATGTTTCAACTGTGCTCCGCCTGCATTTACATTTTCAGATAGGGGGATTTTTTCTCTCTTTTCAGAAATGCTGCAATGCGTCGCGCAGCACTAAGACTGGGTCAGTGTAACGCGGCTGGCGGCAATCGCCAGCTCACTGTCCCCATGGCAACAGCCAATAGATTAGCTTGCAAGAGCTTTGCAATATTGTTTTGATTGCATGGAATTGAGAAGACGGATTTTATAGGATTAATATACTCATGCATAGCAGCAGGAAGAGACAAGGGCAATGCATGGAGACAGTGATTGCATCACCCAAAATATGGTGCATTTTGTCTCTGATTATTCTCAATATAGGGCAGATAATTTGTTAATAAGTTGAATTTGCCCATAAATTAATAAGAGGAAAAAATGAAAGAAGAATAGAAATTATTCTACCAACGTGGAAATATAATAAGACATAGAGATTTGTCATTTTTTGTGTATTAATCCTTAGCCTCAGTCTTTTAACTGTGAAAAAAAAGGGCAATGCATGGAGACAGTGGTTTCTTTATCCAAAATATGGTGCAACCTTTCATCTCTGATTATTCTCAATATAGGGCAGATAACTCATTATCCATAATGTATTATAATTCAGTCAAGTTGAATGTGCCCTAAATATAATAAAAAGAGAAGAAAGGAATAATAGGATAGGAATAAGAATTATTCTACCAGGGTGGAAATATAATATTTGCCCGCATTTCTGTACAATCGTGTTTTCAGTCTTTTAACTGTGTTGTTTATTTTAGGACAAAGACTTCTGCAGTACAAGAGTGATGTTCTTGAGACTGTTGTATTAGTGAATCCATCTGAGGAGAATATAAATATAGAGGTAATATTTTTCTTTCCCAGTTGCCATCAAGTCTGTTGTATTTGCATGTGAGATGTCCTGTAACTGTAATTTTGTCTGTCTGTTTTAATTATAAAGGCACTCTTTCCTGTTTTCTTTTTGTAGATCAGAACACTACTCTGTGACTCAGCAGGACACAAGTTGTTGGTCTTAAGTGGGCAGAGTACTGAACAGGGTGGTGACATTATCCTGCAAAGTGGAGTGTTTGGTTGGAAGCAATTCTCTGACATTATCTCAAGTCGTAGGGTAAGTGCACTATTACAGATCCCAAAATGATTTACAGAGAGTGTTTTATTCATGCTTTTAAAAGCATTTACTTTTTTAATTGAATTTTCATTGATTTAAGAAAACATATTTATTCTTTTTTGTAGATTAAAGCTCTCTTAAGCCAACCGTCTCCAAGTCAGCAAGCCTGTTTGACTGTGTCCTGTAAAGGAGAGGGGGTCTGGAACTCCCTAGGGTCTGTACAGGAGCAGAACCTACTGGTGTACAGAGTGAACCCTGAACCTGTGCTGGCTGAGATGGAAGGTGTGACGGAGTTCACAGAATATGTCTCTGAGACGGTGGACGTTCTCTCTCCTTTTGAGCTTCTGGAACCACCAACCTCAGGAGGGTTCCTAAAGCTGTCCAAGCCATGCTGCTACATCTTTCCTGGAGGGAGGGGAGACTCCGCTTTGTTTGCAGTCAATGGGTTTAATATTTTAATCGATGGTGGATCGGACAGAAGGTCTTGTTTTTGGAAGCTGGTCAGACATTTGGATAGAATCGATTCTGTTCTCCTTACCCATATAGGAGCAGATAATCTCGCTGGCATCAATGGACTATTGCAGCGAAAAATTGCAGAGCAGGAAGAAGAGAAGACCCGTGGTTCGAATGCCTATGGAGACTGGATGAAAAACCTGATCTCACCAGAGCTTGGTGTTGTGTTCTTTAATGTTCCTGAGAAGCTGAAGTTGCCCGAAACGACACTGAAAGCAAAAAGGAGCATTGAGGAGGCCTCTCTCACATTGCAATACCTTCATAAACTGGGCATCAAACCTGAACCTCTATACAGAGTTGTGAGCAACACCATTGAGCCATTGACACTCTTTCACAAGTTGGGTGTTGGAAAATTAGACATGTATGTTCTAAATCCTCTCAAAGACAGTAAAGAAATGCAATTCTTCATGCAAAAGTGGGCTGGTAACAGTAAAGCAAAAACTGGCATTGTCCTGGCCAATGGCAAAGAAGGGGAGATTTCTGTTCCCTACCTCACATCAGTAACAGCTCTGGTTGTGTGGGTCCCTGCTAGTCCAACTGAAAAGATTGTTAGGGTGCTGTTTCCTGGAAATGCCCCACAAAACAAGATATTTGAGGGCCTGGAAAAGCTGAGGCATCTTGATTTCTTGCGATATCCAGTAGCTACTCAAAAGGACATGTCATCTGGAGCCCCACCTCCACTGATTAAACAAACCAAGATGAAGCTGAGAACTGGTAGCAAGGAAAGTCTTAAATCCTCCCCTAAAATGTCTCCCACTACAAAAGCAAGCAAGAAGGAGGCCAATGAAGACATTGAGTCAAAGAGCGACTCGGTGAAGGAGAACAAAGTTGAAAAGAAAGAAAAGAAAGTGAAAGAGAGTGTTAGGACTCCAAAACCACTGAAACCCAAGACAGTGTTGCCTGATCCAGTTAAACAAGAGAAAAAGAAACTGCAGAGGGAGAAATCGCCTAAAAAGCATATCAAAGAGAAGGCTGCCAAGATGGAGGAAAAGAAAGATCAAGAAAAGAAAGAAAAGAAAGAAACAAAGAAAGATAAGACAGATGTCAAAAAAGAGGACTTGGTCAAGAAAGAACCCAAAATTAAAGAGGAGAAGAAAAAAGAAAAACTTAAGCCAGAATTGAGAAAAATCACTAAACCTGACTTAAAACCTTTTACCCCAGAGGTCAGGAAGACTCTGAGCAAAGCAAAGGTTCAAGTAAAGCCTAAAACAGAAAAAACAAAAGCTGTAAAAGAACAAGAAAACAGGCCAGCTGCAAAGCAAGCTTCAACAGAGAAACAGGAGAGTGACAGGTCTCTAGTCTCCTCCCCAGAGGATCTTACTAAGGATTTTGAAGCCTTGCAACTGGAAGAGGAGCTTGCCAAACCCACAGAAAGCAACAAGTTCCCACCACTTCAGACTGCAATTGACACTGCTGTCCCTGACATTGAGTCTCCTGATGAGGGAATTAACACAACGGATGTTGAAACAGAATCCCCACATGAGGAGAGGGTACCATATGGAGAAAAGACAAGTAAATCACCCTCTAAAACTGTAGATAGGTTTGAGGATGAAGGTGCCGCTACAGAAGATGACATAGAAGATGAATATACCACAAAACCGAAAAGTGACTTTGTGGAAGAGGTAGATGATCAAAAATGGCAAGAAAAGGCAAAAGAGGAAGAAGAGGAATTTGAAATTAAACCCAAAAAGAGTGACAGTGAAGAGGATGAGGATGTGATTGAGAAAGCAGAGCTAGAGGAAGCAGAGGACTTAGTACATGAGGAGGAGCTCAAGTACAAATCAGATGAGACTAGGAAAGAAAAGCTGGAAAAGGACTTGGGGATAAAACAAAGTGACATGAAATCTGATAAACCAGTAGGTGCTGCAGAGCACATTTCTTTCATCCAAGATGAGACCATTCCAGGTTACTCTGAGACAGAGCATACAATCTCTGATGAGGAGATTAATGAGGAGGCAGAAGAACGAATCCCACATCTTCAATATGATGTCAGCTCTTATGACATCTCAGTTCCTGATGAACCAGGGACTTTTGACACCGTCCATGGTATGAAACCACCAACTATATCTGTTGCTTCTGAGTTATCATCAAAGGGATTTGCAGTAGACCAAGAACCAGTGCTGTCTGCTTTTGCAACCAATATAGTGGCAGCTCCATTAGCTGAAGAAGAGCATATATCTTCGGCCACCTCAATTACTGAATATGACAAATTATCATCTTTTGCAACATCTGTTACTGAAGACCAGTCTATAGCATCAGTGACAGCACCACCTACTGAAGAAGCAGGAAAAAGCTCTTTACTCTTGGATACTGTCAATAGTATACCATCATCCGTGCAGACAGATGCCACTCAGGGCAAGGAGTACCTTCACTCAGCTGGAACTATTTCTCCAACCTCTTCCTTAGAAGAGGACAAATGTTTTAAATCACCTCCTTCAGAGGAATGCCAACCCATTGTGCCAGAAGTGGAAGCTTCTGGGAAGGTACCCACTCACACAAATTATGAGGATGAAGAGGATGAGGAAGAAGATGAGGATCAGACACCAAATGTTGACATACCTCTTGGAAAGCTCCATGAGGGTTATGCAGCTGCTGCCATGCTCCAAGACAAGGAAGAAGTTCTTGATAAAGTTCCTTCATCAATGGCACCTCTTTCATCTCCTGTGATGTATGTTAGCACACAAGTAAAAGATGAAAGGAATGAGCCTAAATCACTCTCAATGGATGAGCCTAAATTAGGAGCATCTGACCAAAGTTTGTCCTTCTCACCCTATTTGCCTCGTACCTCAGAGACAAGTGTTGTTTCAGAGAGTGAAGAAAGATGCCTCAGCCCAGATGACAGCACTATGAGGTTTGCCTCACCCACACAATCTGGGCCTACCAGCAGTAGCTACTCTCCAACTGAAGAGAGGGCACAAAAGCCACTGATTGTGGAGAAAGAACAACTTGACAAAGAGACTATTGACATTCAGAGGTATTCGACTCCTGCTGACAAAAAGTCCATAAAAATAATTGATGATGAGGTGGAGCCTTTCAAAAAGGAATTCTCCAGCACAAAGGCAAAGATATATGATTCAGATGAAGAAGAGGAAGAAAAAGATGATTATTATGAAAGGGACAGCTTTAAAGTGTGTGGTAAAACCAAATACAAAGAGGAGAGGGAGAGCACTTTTCTGGATGAAGATTACACCTATAAAGTAGAGGATAAGAAAGATCAGCCAGAAAATTTGACCTATTTGGGTCAAGAGCACAAATCCCAGATGCTGAGCTCAGAAGAAGAAGATGAAAGTGAAACTGAGGATGGTACTTATTCAAGTGTAAAAGGACCTCAGGGCAAGTTGGATTCCATGTCAGCAGGCCAAGGCAAAACAGATGTGTCATTGCCAGAGATAGATGACCCAAAAGCGATCTCTAAAGACAGCGATAAAAGTGTTCACTTCAACTTGTATTCCTTCCCTGAGTGTGAAAAAGGCCTCAGGGGGGATTTTGAGAGAGTGGTTAGGCAAGATACACCCTATGTTGGGAAGAGCTTTACATACTCTGATGTATATGACAGTAAGTCAAGTTCTGTGGATTCATATTCTCCAAATCTGCCACCGGACAACACATTTGAAGATGCAGATGTGGCCATAAAGACAACAGAGAAAGGAGATGGCATAGATGTTTATGCTGGAAAGATTCCTGACCTTAAAGCATCACATGAAAAGGAAATATCACCGACGTCATACAGTAAAACACACAATATCTGTGAGGCACCTGAGTTTAGGGATATGTCTGAAGGAACATTCTCTGAGAAAATAAACAAAGTGGAACAGGAGATAACTGAGAAAACCTCTCATTCTATTTCAGCAGAGAGAGACCCATTTTCAGTTCAATTTGAAAAGCCTGATTTGAATGCAGTGGCAGAGGTTCATGTATCCCAGTTGGGCCATTATGCAGATGACAGTTTCCTCTCTGATTACAGTATTAAAAGTACCAGCTCTGCAGTAGACCAAGCTGTGCTTGGACCCAAAAAATCTATGGCTGAAGACATGAAGATGCTCGCTGATGGAGAAGATGAAGATGAGGATGAGGATGAAGATGACGAGGATGAAGAAGATGATGAGGATGAGTTGGATGAGTATGGTGAGCATGTAAGTGATAGTGATATGGAGAAGGGTGCCAAAGACAGACCAGAGAAAGATGTCCAGAGCCCACTGAGTAGTGGCACCTTTACTGTACCTGCCCAATTCCAGGATGAAAAGAAAGACACCATTACACATGATTGTAGTTTTGACTCTGACACCTATGGCAAACATGAGGGTCCCAGGGACTCATTGCAAACTGCTAAGGGTGATACCTTATTTTTGCCCACTGAAAGTCACACTACAAGCTCTTCTAAAGTTGAATATTCCTCCAGTGAGGAGAAAGATAAGGTTGTAGGAAAAGATGAGAAAGACGTCCAGTCACATTTACCCTTGTCAACGAAGCCTGTTGATGATAAATATCACCACGAAAGTAAGGATGTTGAGTTTGACAAGCAGAAGACACCAGATGCATTGGAGAAAAAATCAGAGGACTCTGTTGCATTGGGTTTTAGTTATACTACCATGTCGGCAACAGCATACTCTTCTTCCTCTTCCTACAGTCATTCCTCCTCAGCCTCAGCATCTCTGTCCACCAGCCGCCAGTTTGGAGATGAGTTAGAGACTCCAGCCAGTACTGGATTTGAGTACTCTTCTTTCAAAGATGAACATTCACCAGTAATTGACTCGTCCTTCTCTAGTTCCGGTGGGCAGTTAAAGGATGAATATTTAGAAGTTTCGGAGAAGTTCACACCTGTCACCACAACAGCTGAATCCACCTCTAGCATTGCAAGATTCTCACCATTATCACCCTTTGAGGAAATAAAGCCTTTCCCTTCAAACACTGATATTTGTAAAGGTGATAAGAAAGACCCAGCTAGCTCTGCAAGCACTATTTCAGATCAAGGTCCACAGAGTCAGTGCTTATACAAGCCAGAATGGAATGAGGATTTAAAATTACAAGCTGATTTTGGGGCAACTGGACTGTGTTCTTCTCTCCCTCAGACCACACAGAAGGACTCCATTCTTGAAGGTCTATATGGTGCTTCATCAACGCTTGAATTTGAGGCCCCTGAAAAACAGTATTATGAAGACACTGAGAGTAGTGAGGAGGAAGATGATTATATGGATGAAACGGAACAGGATAAACTACAGTACCAAAAATCTCAACTTACAACCCAAACAGACAAGAAAGATGCCACCTATTTATGTGAGAAACAAACATTGGACATGACTTCTGGTCTGGGAGGCACTATTTCAGATGTGCTTACTTCATACACTTCCTCGTTCCCTGAGCCTGTAAAAACAGAACCATCAAATGGGCCTGCAGAAGTCAGTTTACGTGCACCAGAGAGTTTTGGTGGAACCAGCAAGGTGGAAGGTCAGTCAAAAATAGAGATGAAAAGCCAAGAGTTTGACATAAAAACAATTAGGAGCCCAAATGAATGGGAAATGCAGCAGCAACGAGACATCTACCCAGGGGCCTCCCCACCTCATTATCGACATGAGGATGAGTATGAAGAAGAAGAAGAAACTGAGCCAGAGCACCCAGTACGTCCTCTTTCCCTCTCATCCACAGACCAACCTTTTCAGTCCTCCTGTTATGGAGACGACCCAAGCAGACACGGTGATGACTCTGACTATCCTACAGATGTTGGCGCTCATCCACATTCATCAAAAGCTTCTCCAGGTTATTCCTCCAGTGAGTATAAGCAGAGGAGAGGAGACACGTCTCCATCCTTCATCAACCCAAGCTTATGCCAACTTTCAAGTGATGAGGAGAGCGAAGAACAGAGAAGTCAGGGATCTGATCTACAGCAACCTTCTGGTAAAACAAGATCTCACAAACAGCCCCACCACCAATCTCATGGTCATCAGGGTGAAGACAGTGAATCACAGCAACTCTCTGGAGCCATGGCTGCTGGGATTAGTGCAAGTGGGGAGGACACACCTCCAACCTCAATCAGTGAACCATTGCATTCCCAATCAGATTCTGATGTTCCTCCAGGAACAGAAGAGTGTCCATCAATCACAGGAGAAGGCAACAATGATTCTGATGAGGATGCAGACTACCTTCCTGTAGATAAATCCGCTGGAGCCTTTGGGGGGAAACATTACTCATCTAGATCACCTGAAAAAAATCAGGATCCCTTCCCCTCACCAATGATGGACCCTGCTCCTTATCCCCCTCACCCTGATGTGTGTATGGTAGATCCAGAGGCCCTGTCAAGCCTAACAGACAAACCAATCAAAAAAGACACCAAAACAAAGGGTTTACGTAAATTAGGTAAAACGAAGTCCTCATCTCCTGCTAGGAAGACTGATGCGAGGCGGAAAAGGTCTCCATCCAAGGACCCCTCCAGCTCTCTTAAGAAGAAGGACATAGAGGACGATCTGTCAAGGTCAAGTCACAACACTGGCAAAGGCCTTGTCAATGGTTATAAGAACAGTGCAGGTATGAACATAAATCTTTAAAGAAAATGCCCATTCAGATGGAATGTGGTTTTCTGACCTCATAATGACACCGAGTCTTTTTGTGCATTTTAATTATTTTTAACAGGTTCAAATTCAGCCAAATTTAGTGCAGCTGTGCCACCTGGTCCTCCTATCTATGTGGATCTGGCCTACATTCCCAACCACTGCAGTGCTAAAAATGTGGACCAGGAATTCTTCAAACGTGTTCGTTCTGCATATTATGTAGTGAGTGGAAATGATTCCAGCAATGGAGAGCCAAGCCGTAATGTACTAGATGCCTTGCTAGAGGGAAAGGCCCAGTGGGGATCCAATCTACAGGTATTTGTTTAACTGTTTTCTATGTGGTAGACATCAAGAGTAGAACTTTGTAATTTCACTGAATATTTCATAGATATTGTCTATGTAAGGTTACTTAAAAATTGAAATGGTTAAAACTACACTACATTACTATACTATACTATGCTATACTATACTGTACTGTACTGTAATATACTATACAATGTTATACCATACCATATTGTACTATACTGTATTGTACTATACTATGCTATACTATATTGTACTGTACTGTAATATACTATACAATATCATACCATACCATATTGTACTATACTGTGCTATGCTATGCTATGCTATGCAATAATGTCTCATTCTGTCCTGTTTTTAGGTAACATTGATACCTACTCATGACACAGAAGTGACCCGTGAATGGTATCAACAGACCCATGAGAAACAACAGGAGCTGAACATCATGGTCCTGGCTAGCAGCAGCACAGTAGTGATGCAGGACGAGTCATTCCCAGCCTGCAAAATAGAGTTTTAAATTCAACATGGCTCCCAGGTTCACATCTTTACTCTCAAATGGTCCGTTACAGCCTTAATTGTGGTTTTGTGTACAATTTTTAACCTTTTGATATTTAACTGCCCGTGTTTTAAATCAGTACGTTATCTATTGTCCAAAAAACCCCAATTATATGGTATAAACACTGATGATTGTTTTATGGTGATTAAGCTTGTCGGAAAGCAGGAGAACAGGATGAAGATGTGCCTTTCACTGCATACTTTTCAGGGCGGCTTTACCCTTTACGTTGTACAACACATACATCAACACACAAACACAGATGAGAATCTAGAATTCTTTAACCCTTAAGTTCAGTTAATAGGGCCTGTTTAAACCGTTTTCATTACCTCATTTCAGTAAGTGTGCTACAATACAAACACAAAAATGTTGTATACCCTTGTTCACAATAACATTGAATTAAAGCACAAGTATACCTCTTCACTTATTTTGGAACCAAACCCCAGAAAGTCCCCAAATAATACAGATCAAGTGAATGAGATTCTCCTGCTTTTAGCTGAGTATTGTTCTCATCTTACAGTTACAAACATCGTACATCATCCTCTGACACAAACACACAGAGAATATAAATACCTGGGTGCCAGAAATAGGTGTTTAGTAAACTAATATAAACAAGACAAATTTAAAAATGTCAAAATTGCTTTACATTCCTGCACTCAGAGATTAATGTTATGAATTTTAATTACTATACTTTTAATATGTGAGAATACCATCAACAGTAACACACTATTAAACAATATATTAATACAGTACAAAGTACAGTATGAGATCCAAATGCTGAAAATCAAAGGACTAAAGAGGGATAATTTCATTGTACTAATATGTTTAGAAGTTGAATTAGTTTATTGTCAACTCTTTGAAATGAGGGGAGATATTGTCAAATCTTATTTTTGTCATTAAATGATGTACAAAATGTATGTTGACAAAGTTTATGATTATTTTTAGGTGAAAAGGGTGTTTTAGTACTGATTTCATCACATTTTAAAAAGCATCAAAACGGAATTAATTTGTACCTTTAGAGTGATTTTCCCTGATTTCAATTATAAAAAATGTATATAAAATGACTGAGAGTATTCAAACCAAATTTGCTGGCAATTGAAATGCATGGTGCTCAGTGAGTTACTGGCTTTCTTGAAAGTATGTAATGTGTGAAAGTCTTACCCTGTTTGCATTTTGAATGGAGTTGCATATTAGAACGAAGTCGGATATGAAATGAAAAATGCACTTAAAGCTATTCCATGCAAGTGAGTTTTCTATGCGTTAGGGATTGTTAAAGCTCATCGTGGCATTACTGCAAAAGCTCATGTTTCGAATTAATTGTACATCCAGCAAATCTGAAATGAGCGTATACATATACATTTTAAAATATTACAGCTTGTTCCTGACCGATGATTCAAAGACACAAGACACAAACTCATCGTTTTTATTTCTATACAGTATGCCTCCATGCCATCGGTGAATTCCATTTCATAGGAAACATGTCCCAATGAGCTCAGAATTGCAGAATTATTTGTTTGTGCATTTTCAATAGTGTAAATGTATTAAGCTTAAATTTGATGGGTAAAATAAATGATGCTCTGCTGCTAGAGGTGCGCGATGTGACTTAGGAAGGGATGATGATCATGTAATGTAATCCTAAAATATAAATCTCTCTGTAAAGAGGACTGAACGCACTGCATGTTTCCATAAACTCAAGGCTGAACATGCATACGTGTACTGCTGTGCTTTTAGCTGCCTGCGTCAAAATTAACTTCTTGATTAAAGAAGTTTGTTGATCAGAATGAAAACAGTTTTCATTTCAGTCCCATTTGAGTCCAAATTCACTTTAACCCTTAATCTTAATTGCCATATAGACATTTGACAATGTATTTATTTTTATTTGTATAATTCTGATTGATTTTCATAGTCTTGTTTAGTAATCTTTGGAGACGAATGTGCAGTTTGTTAAACACAACTTTTGTCTAGACATGGTTACAGAAAATGGAAAACGGTTCAGCATTGTCCTTTATACTTCTCTAAGGAAATACATGTGAAAATGCTCAGTTAATGTGTGCCTCTAATGTTTCTTTAAGGTGCTGTAACTTTTGAGCTACTGGTTATTTGGCTACTATTATCTGCCTGACATGGTGAAACCCAGATGTGACTACGCAGTACCACATAATAAACAAACAAACAAACAAATACCAGACTGCAGACTGCCAGATCAAGTGACTAGATCACTGATCACATTTTATATTCAAGATTTGTAAGTGTCTCTGTGATTATCTGTTCTTTTTTGAAGACTAAATGTTTAAAAAATATGAAAAATAAAATAGTCAAGGTGTGCTGTGCAAAACATCCCTTAGTTATGAGCTCTGAGTTCGATAGCATCCGATCTTTGAAATATAGCATTCCATTGAGCTTAGCTATTTAATGCATGTGATCTTACGTTTGAACTTGTATGTAATAGTTCATAGTTATATTAAATAAAGTACTATTTTAAACATATATATTTAAAGGCTAACTGTACTGAAAGGCACCTATTACCAGGCCGCGCTATCATTTTTGGCGTGCAGTGTTGTAAAATGATGTGTACTTGGATTTCGTTTTTCATTTCTCATATTTTCATAATTTCATTTTGTTTTCTTTTTAATGTGCAATACTCTGTATCTTTCTTTAAGCTAAATGAGTGTCTACAAATATGTTGTAGAGGTAAACCTGATAATCACTAATAAAATATGTTAATGGAAAACAAACACTCGATCTTTGAGTCAGTGGTCAATAAATAACACAATGTCTACATCAACAAATAAATGATAACTCTTAATTATTTGTAAAAAAAGATAAAAAATCTGATGATTCTTTCTTAGAACAGACGCCATTTCAATCAGCTTTAATGTAGAAGAGCCTGCCGTTTAAAACAAGACACTTTATTTCTATAATCTTTTATGTAAAAATAAAGAGTGGGGAGGGAAGCTTGTCCTTCTTGACCAAGGCAGCTATTCAAATAAATGTATGTCTGGCAAATAGTATCTAGTTACATAATGTCTTTTACAGCCCGAGATAAAGTACTAATAATGTGTGTAACAATGTGAATATTCACATTATTCAGTGGTTTGAGAGAATAGTACAGCAGTGAATTGCAGCTAAAAAAAGCCAGCTGAATTCACATGACTATGACATCACTGTCTGGGTCACATGCCTTTATCTGTTAGTATCCATCTTTCCCCCCTCGTCTCTCCCCTCTTTTTCAGAGGAAAGTAACAGAAATGAACAATGCCCTTGTGGTAAAACCCAATGCAGTGCTAGGCACAGCAGCTAACAAAGCCTCACTGTTCTGTGATCCCAGTCACATGGAAATGCAGTATATACACTTTTGATAACAGTAGCTGGTGGAATTGAATTATAAATGCATGATGTTCAATGGCAGCTGCGTATTCTGTCTTGTAGAAGCTGTGATTTCTTCAGGCAATTGTGGCTGACAGAATGAAAACACTCTAGGTGATGAATTGTAAGAACCTCGTTGTCATGCCAACCCTTCACAAATCGAACCCAGAACATGAGGATGAATAACAGTAAGAGCTAATGATGCATATGCAAATACATACATATAAAGATTCTCGGTAAGAGGTAGTGAATAAACGGAAATGTTAAAGAATTAAGGGAGAAACCACTCATTTCCTGTGGTTCAGGAATACTACATCTGTACAAATGACCACAGGAGAGTGTTGATTTGCTCAAAAGAGAGTAAGACTAAGGGACAGTCTACTTGTGCAAAATAGCACAACCAAATATTCTTCTTCTTTTAAGTTTGATATCTATAAACACAGTTCACACAAGAGAAAATGAAACAGCAACACAAATGCTCAATGAAGAGTTTAATGTTGTTTCCTATAGACAAAGCCACTTTTATTTCCAACACTGTAAATCAAAGTGCCATTAATTACAACTGCACAGACTGAATACAGAGCACCAAACAGCACAACATCTTTGAGCTGGATCTATCAGAGAGACAGACGCATTATGAAACAGAAGCAGTTTGCAATCAGTTCAATGTGCCTCACGGTACTCGAAGCAGAGTGGAAATATTTACCGACAGTGCTGGACGGTGGAAATGAAATGCTTGTCTCTAGATTCTAGAGGTTTACATTTGAAATGTATGTAGATTAAAAAAATGACAAGAATCTGAAGCTGGTCCTACATGAGTCAAAAACACACAGCTTCTACATGCTGAGTAAACAACAACGTCCACCATCAAGGTCAAAAACGATGGATTTTCCCAACCACAGATTGTTTGTGTATATCAGAGTAAACAGTGCAGTGTATGCCTATTAAAGTAGCATATTTCTCCGACCAATTTTAAATAACCTAATTTGTCCTTGTTTGACTGTGCATTGAAAATAACATCGTTTGTAATGTCAGTACACTGCACTCATCATTCGCTCAAACAGGGAAGGTCACAATACAAAACTATTCCCTCACTGTTAGAGATAAAGGCTACAAAGCAGGAGAGAAATGTCTGACAAAATAATGACCTTATTTCATCATTTAAATCCGTGATAGTATTGTATGCGTTATAAAAATAAAAACTAAAATACAAAAAATGAGACCGATTACTCATGTGCTGTCTCACTGTTAAACATATGCTGCTTATTAGTGCATAAATTTAAACCATATATATTGCATTATAAAATACATATGCAGTATATTATATGTATATTTTATAATGATTTAATAAATTATGACAGTGGTATAACAGGCTTTGGCAAAGCGTAATAAAACAGTTACCGTTATTTAATATACATTTAGCTGTATAAGTTAATTATTCAAGAATTCAGTTGCCTGTTGCAGTCGAGGTTCTTCACTAAACCTAAGCTTGTATGAAACATCATGTCCCTTAGAAAAATATCTTTCAGACCAGCCAACGATGAAAAAAGCGGTCAGTACTAAGAGAACGTTAACGTGTTAAAATCAGTGCTTCTATCAGCTTATGTTGAATCACTGGCCGTTTTACTATTGCCGTTAATGCAATAGTGAGAAAGAATGAAGGTTTACACGACAGGCGTTTCTGAATGATCACTATAGTATCACATACAGAAATTTAATAAGACAGTTAACAGATGGATCTGAGCTTCACATAACAGGTGACAGTTTCACACAGGCAGATTGTAGATAGGCAGGGCTTCCATTTCCTCACGTAAATCCCACTTAGTCCTTTGAATGGACTTGTATGAGACTCAATAAAGGTCTCCACTGTACTATAGCAAGAGCATGCTAGATCACTAGAACAGGGTTAGGGTCGCATGTTTGACAACAGAGTTGCCCAGTCTCCATCTCCATCAAGGCTCAGGCACATGTGGAGCTCCTACCTCTAGAGGAGTGCCAGGGTGAGGCAGGGGCCCTGGACTCCCCCTCCACACCTCAGCTGTTTCCTGGGTATCAAAGAACTCATCTGGCTCTTCGGGGGTGAGAGGAGTTTGAGCGCTGGAGCCAGCTTCAGAGCTGCTCTCTCGGAGCTCCAGGAGCACAGGCAGGGAGCCGGGCAACCCACAGAAGGACTCCACTGGTGGACTGTCTGCCAAGCTTGAGCAGGGTGGACTAGGGGCTTCCTCTTCTGCAGGGGTCACCTCAGCTTCATCACAACAGGGGCTTTCTTTTAGACACTGGCCTACAGATTCTGCACGGTCCACTGGTATTTCACTGGGTCCCTCCAGTATGGGAGATGGTATTGAGGGGTGCGGCTCCTCAGAGTGGAAGCTGGTTTCAGTGCTGTTGAGTGCCGATGCGGAGGACACGCACTGGCTGTTGTGTAGGGCCGAATTGATCTCCTCACTGCTCTGAGGGGTGAGGGTGATCTTCTCACTAAAGCTGAAGCGTGGGGAGGTGTCAGCCGTGGTGGGAGACGAGGGACCGGCGCTGGACACTGTACTGGAAGGACCACTGCTGTCTGTATGGAGAAACACACACACACACACACACTGTGAGCAGTGTGTTGAACATGGAACACATGTTTGTTTAAAGAACCTGACAGCATCTCAAGACACAACGGCAGCAGTACTCACACCAGGGTGGCCGATCAGAGCGCTGGCGCAGTGAAGCAGAAGAGGTCAGCACCCTGTGAGGGATGTATGAGTCCACTGACGGCTGATTCTGAGAATCAAACATGGCTGAGAGAGCTATAGATGGGCAGATGAACACACAGTTTATCCACCAGTGCATTGAAATGGAACACCACATGAACTGAGGGTGTTCACATATATAACACAACATTTAGCATCATATAGAACGGGTGCGGAAGGCATCACCTCTGGTTGTCCTGGTGTGGGAATCTTCTGCACTCTCACACACAGTAGTCAGGAACTCATTCACCTGCTTGAGCGAGAGGGAGTTGTGGAGGGTCTCCAGGGGGTAGATGGAGGGCACCATGGAGCAGCCTTCAAAACCTGCAGATGAGAGAAGTAATGAGAGCATACAATCGGGACGTCAGTCTGCATCTAGACAGTCTGTTTCACACGTTCTCAACCACTAAACAAACGTGAACAGCCATTTTAACTACTGCCACACCCTTGTTAGTGACAAAACCAAATTTACAGGCAGGAAACAATAGGACGTACAGGCGCACACACACACACACGCAAACGTTTATTTATCTATATAAATGGGGACCCTCTATATGATAAACACTATAACCTAACCCTTACCAACACAGAAATCTTACTGCAATTTAAAAAATAAAACTGTATTTTTTACCATTCACATACAAACATAACAGTCATCTCACTCTCCTACCATTCACACACAAACCCATCTCACTCTCAAGACATGCTACATATGAAACTAGTATCATCTAAATTACATTTAAAAAAAATAAACACAAACACACAATGTTGCCACAATCATTCATCTGCTCACTATTGGTCCACTAAAGCAACTTCAATGAGCAAACAAAAAAATTGTTAATTCGCTGTTAAGAGTTTCTATGTTCTTCATTTAGTTGAACAAACAAACTTGCTGGATTAAAGGAACATTAAGAGGCAGAAACAAATGAGATATCTGTCATATACTTGAACAGAAATAACAACACAGAAATGAATGTGAGAAAAACAACTGCGGATCGTTATGTAACCAGCACATGAATTTTATATATAAGGAGACATATATTTCATGACAATACATTGTATCACATGAAAATATATTGTATACTCAGAATTCTGGAGAAGAACAATGTAAGAACAAACAATAACATATGTATAATTATGTACGTAATAAACAGGTTTAACAGATCCATATCCGATCCAAGTCATTCAAGACGACTCCTACAATGCTAATATTGCTCATTTTAGAGAGATTTCCATTACTTTTGTAAATCCCTGGAGGTCTGTGGCATGCAGATCATTTGCCACACTCATGCACGTCAGTCACTATTTAATAGTTCACAGAGCTGATGCGACTGTAAGCTGATGCCACCGGCATGCATCTGCCACAGCACACACCCCAGCACACAGCAATGAGAGATCACTGTACATGCCAATCCAGCCTGTACTGTACCGCTCAAGAGGTGCTAATTAAAAAATACTAGGGCTGTCAAATCTAACACATTAACTTTGAGAATAATTAAATATGCTTAACACCGTTACATATATTTAAAATTGTTAACAGTTTGCAAGTAAAACATTTAGACAGAACGTGACCATTCTGTTCTGTCATTTCCAAACACTGGTCTGAATTGTTTGCAAGAAAACTAGCGCAGGTGTCTATATTTAGACACAGCAATACACTAGACTTTAACAAAAGTCAACTGTAGGCTTTGTATTGTGGTATTTATTTTTATCAAAGTTCAACACGTCTGACATATCACCAAGCTACTGTTGGGCTACTTCTAAAAATATTGCAAATATTTGTTCTCTTTCATTACGAGAGACGCTAAATGCATTACGACTGAATTGAGAACGTTACGACTGAATTGACTACTTAACTCAACATCTGATATCTGCATTATTGCCCAAAAATGATATTAATTGTAATTAATTTGTTTAATAAACTAATAAACCTCCACAAGCTACACTCTTCCCAAAGCTAAAGAAGTTAAAAAAGAAAAGAAACACAAGAGCCGAGTCAATGCAAGCTGCTTTCCAAACAACACAAGCATGCTTCAAACAGCAGAGCTGCTATAGCAAAGCCTTTACTGCAGTCATAGCACAGCAGGGCATGGAGGGACCTCCGCGGGGCTGACCGTAGAGGTACTCTAGCGGGTCCTGGCCGGAGATTAACCAGTTGCGGAAGAGACGAAGATGATAGGAGCATTGATGGAGGTGGTGGGCAAAAGCACTGTCCAATGAAAACGGGTGGGCAGTATTGGGGTCGGTGGAAAAGCGCCTCAGCAGCTGGGCTACCTGGTGCTCCTCCAGGGGCTCTGAGGAAGAAGAGAAGGGTGGGGAGTAGAGGGGGGATTGGAAGGTAGATGGAGGTCTACAAAACCAACCCATGGGGCACCGTAGGCTACACAGTTCTGAGATCATAGTTAAATCGTTGTCATAGTTTCATAATTTAGCATGCTATCAGAGCAAACTCCCCACAACAAAGACATCTAAACAAAAGTGAGTGACTCCAGATTCCAGTCACTAGCACAGACCATCCCAAACAGACACACAGCAGCACTTAAGTCAGTTGTAGTCCACTGCCTTTATTCAGACGAGTACCGTTCTATGCATGACCCAACACCATCCCTCAACATCCATCCATTGAGGCACAAGACCACAAGGACTCAAGGAACTCATTAAACTATAAACTAACATGCTGGCAGGTATAGGTCTACACATCCTCACTGACATTTGGAGCTAACCCTGTTCACACTGCATATGGACACTACAGTATACACAGAAGCTAGGTCCAGTCGATTTATTCAATTCAATGATTGGTTTAAATCTGCAGAACAGAGATCTCTGGTTACCTGAGCCAGACCACCATACAAGTGATTTAACCGTCATGGCAGAAGTATCATCTTGTGTGCCTAAAGTGAATAAAGTGCTGAATGGAGTCAAACATTATACCTCCAAAACACTACACTATGAGGTAGCCACATCAATACTATTCATTATTCACACGTATATACAAGGGCTGTTTTTTTATAGATCTTTACCATAAGTTGACTGATGTTAAAGTAAAAAAAAAAATTCTTTTACATACCCTTTACATGTTATTATATTAGGCTAACTGTATTTGCTATAACGTAGCCCTACACCTAGCCCTTACAAACCAATTTTGAATGTTTTTATTTTAATTAAGACATTACATCATTCTTTTAGGGAGCAATGTAGGTTTTACTACCCTTGTACCCTTGTGATCCCCGCTAAGACTCTCTCTCTCACACACACACACACACACACACACACACAATTACCAGGAAAGCTTGAAAATATAATATGACGGTAAGTATTTCTTAATAACTACAGGAACATAATTAGCATGGGCAAAAGGCTCCTGTGCGAAGGTTTTCAGAGCTACATGGCTGGCAATGTGTGGTGGGTAGAGTGTGTGGGATTCGGCAGGGCATGGGGAGTGTGTAGGTGGAAGAGGGACCATCTTTAAGCTTTTTCTGAGATGTGCTGAGAACACATGCAATGTTGTGTCCAAGTACACCTACATAAATGTATAACAGCAGTTGTAATTCACATCAGTTTTTAAGTATTTCTTTTACAGTTCTGAACCTTTGGTAACATCTATTTATGCTTTCTACAAACCCATTCTCTTCAATATATATATACATAATATACTATATACACAAACTATATATAAGTGTGTGTGTGTGTGTGTGTACATATATATATATATATATATATATATATATATATATATACACAAATACATAGTATATATACCCAGTATATATGCACTGAGATCCGATTTATATATGTATAAACAGTATGGTCAGTAAGCTTCACATGCAGTATTGTGTATATATATTATTATAAATACACACACCAGGTTCTTTTGCATCTCCTGACACAACATGTATACATAACACTTTTACTGAGAGTGAGAAACAAAACAACACAACACACACGAGTTACAAATACATCTGTATCTGCAAGCCATGGTGCTGTGATGTATATATTGATTTAGGTTGTCTTCTATTTAGGTTGTTTAGGTTGTCAGAGTGCAAAACACTCTTTGTAGTTCGACATTAAGAACATTGAACAGAATTTCAGTACACAGTCACATGAAACACAAGTTAAACAGAAACGGAGAGAAAAGTGATGAGGGTAAAGGAGTGACAGGTACCAGGAACCAGGAACCACTTCCCTGTGAACAATCCCTGTCTGCTAGTAATCTTTTCATGTTACATTGTGCTTAACCCTTTCTAACAACATACACGACAGAGACATAACAATTGCTAACAGGGAAAGGTGAAATCACTGGTGTGTTGCCCGATAGTGGTTCAGATCTATTCTCTTTGATGTAATACACCCACCTACCCACACTCATCCACACAAACTGCCATCTGTAAACCCATCAACATTGAGTCACTGGGTGACAACGAGAGCTGGACGCAGGAAGTGACAGATTGCATAGTGGTTTGGGGGGGTCAAATGGAGAAAAGGGTGATGAAAAAGGGTTGAAAGAAATGTGGCAGTAAAAGTGAAAAAAAAACAAAAAACAAAGATGGAACTTTTTCCATTGACATGCAAAACATGAGAGGTGGAGAAACAGGAAATATACTTGAAGAGAAGCAGACGTACCATTAGTCGGATGCTTTGCAAACGACACAGAAAATCGTTTTACTGCCGGCATAGACAACAACTCTGAGGAAATAAAAAAGGTCACTAGCGTTACCATATTTTACAGTACACCTGTGGAGGATGGGGATGGTGTTATAATGCTGAAGGTGTGAGAGAGAAGGTGTGCTACTGTGTCTACTGTGCCCACAGTGGATTCAGAAACACCTGGGACAGGAAGAGCATTTCGTGCTACAGTATCTCAAGGTGATTTAAGCTGTGCCCGAAATCGCTCGCTCTTTCACTCGTTCAGTATAGAGAGCTGCATGGGGACGATATGCATTTTAGCACTTCCGGTTCCCTGGTCTCAAAGTCAATGTTTTTTTTTAAATAGGCTTTTGGTTAAACGCTTACAATCTGTCTGTGATTAACAGAAGCTCATTACTTTTCTAATTTTTCATGTATTATTTTCACATTTTATTCTACAACATAAAATGCACCAGTAATACACCACTCGTAACTTTTTAAATGTCTTTTTAAATGTCTAAATATGTGTCTTTAAAAAGGCTGCTAACATGGAACCACACACGTTGTCGGGGACATTAAACATCATCACACATAAAAATCTGTAAAATAATGCAAAGTGGGCACAATTCTCCAAATAATGTGAATGAAGATCCATCTACAGATCAGCTCCTTATCAGGAAACATGTTTTTAAAATAGTTTGATAGAGTTTCTGGAAGTTTGTTGGTGGTCGAACTATAGTTTGTTTACAGCGTAAAGTTAGCTCTTTATATCTGTCAAATGTATTTAGGCTTCAAAAAATATTTCTTAATTTGTGAAGATTATCTTGATGGGCAAAATGTGTAGGTATCAAACTTTTGTTGATCGCAAAGCTTCCAATAATCCAAAAGCCTATTGAAAAATCCCATTGATTATTGATGAGGAAACCCATATGAACCTTACAGATTGGTCTACAAAAATGTCATCCCTGCGGCTCTCTATTCCCTGAATAGTGGATACCACACTGTACACTATAATGCACAGAGTGCATTATGAGTTATAATAGTTAAATATATAGGTAATTAAGCTGTTAGCGCAAGACACTGTAGAATAGGGAACAACCCAGATAGCGACTTGGGATACAGCTTTAGATTTTAAACTAATGAGTGGCAATGTTCCTTTTTGTAAGATTACGTGAAATGTTAATCTCAGAGATGGGTCTACTGGGGTTATTCCTGGTCTGATAAAGACAAGAAATAATAGATTAAATGAAAAACTGGGGTAATAAAAAATGCAGTGTAGCTAAATGGTTTAGCTTGTGAGTTTATAGGCACTTCTTTACTATAAATACAGATGCCATGTTATTAGGCATTTTCTCTCAGAACAAACAAAATGGTGGACAGAAGCCTGAAAAGGCTGAGACAGTCATATTGACCAGTCATATCTGTCATATAACATAAGCAGCTATTATTCCCTCACAGAACACAACAACACACAACATTGAAGACAAAGAGACTGAGGATTGTGTTCAATGACCGGCCAGTCAAACTACACGCAACACAAATAAAGAGGCTTTAACTAAAGCTAATGAAGTTAAAAGAGCTATGAATACGCCCATATATGGTAGAAAAGAATAAGAGAATAAATCTGTTACAAAACAGAAGTAAAAAAAAAGACGAAACAGGCAATGGAAACTGAAACAGGAAGAACTCTGAACAATGTCACACTGACACCTTGTGGGCAAAGGTTTTTTTATCATGAAGTGAACATTCTGGAAGGATTCTAGATGTTGGAGTGCTGCAGTAATGACTGGAGGGACAATTCATCAATTAAAATTTAGGTACGATTCTAAATTAGACTTAAATCTGAAGGGAAAGATCCATTATTAAATCTAGTAATAACTGTTATTTCTAAACACGGTGATGCTTTCAGAGTCTTTTTACAAGTCTAGAAAATGATCCTCTTTTTTGTAACTCCCAAAACATGCGTTCACAGCTGAATGACGTCAAGAAGCAAACACTGGTCACAAAATATGATGAAAGACAAGGAACAAAGACAAAATTATGAGGTTCTTAACTCTGGCCCTCAAGGTCTACATTTCTGCAGAGTTTAGCTGATCAAACTCACCTCAACAAGCTAATCAAGGTCTTCAGTATGGCATGAAAGTCACAGGCAGGTGATTTTGATCAGGGCTGGAGCTAAACTCTGCAGGAAAGTGGACCTCGAGGGCCAGAGCTGAGAACATCTAACATCTAACTGCTAAACACAATGAATGGCACGTAAGACTCCATGACCTTTTCGACACAAGAACACTGAAGAACATGGAAACGAACCTGATGTGACATGGTGAATATAAAAGTGAGATGTGTGATACAGCATCAGCAAATGATGCAACAAAATAAATCTTCACCTAAACTTTATATTACTCACATTTACAGGAAGTGCCCTTCTCCTATAGTGTCTAAGCTCTTGTATTAGCTCTATGAGAGGGACTGAGCACATACCGTCTTTATAAGTCAAACTGCCTGAGGAGAATTTTTTGCGATGTGTGCGTGCGTAGTCCTGAAGGTTGGGGGCGCTAGAGGAACCCCCCAGGACGGTGGTACTGAAGAGACCAGCGCACTGTGAGCCTGCAGAGGGGGTTAGATCATGGAATTAGTGTGCACTCCAAACACATGCACTTATTAATCAAAACAGAGCAGCTACTGCAGGGGCAGTGAGAGGATTATCATATCATCAAGGCATAATATATGACTCACGCCAAAACCATTATGGCTTGGCGGACATCAATGGCAGAGGCTAGACGAGCAAAAATCGAATTAAAAAACACAGAAGCAATGTTCCTGTCAGGAAAATGTTTATGAAAACATGTACCTTATATCTAATATGAGCTATAATGAACAATGCCAGATGTACTGAGTAGGGTATTAGTGAACATTAGTGTTCACATTTCATGGATAGTAAATGAAGCCAATTACACAAATGAAACATTTGTGCCTCCTTTAACAACAGATGGTTAGGTACATAATATTTCTGATTGCATGCGTGATTATTTTGTTCATTTACACTCTTGTCAAATCTGTTTTTTGCCAAGCAAACGTTTAGGAATGAAAATTATATCATTATTGACTCTCCCTCATGTCATTCCAAATTCATATGCTGTTATTTAATACTAGTAGCCATGAAAATCTTTAAAATTCTCCTTTTGTGGTCCACAGAAAACAAGCATGCGACATGAAGTTAAATAAATAATAGAAAAAATTACATTTTTGGGTGAACTAGTCCTTTTAAGTTTCAATATTTTAAAAAATGTAAATGACTCCTCAATGCTATCTCTATCATATTAGCAACACCTTTGTTTACAAATAAAGCCAAACTAAACTGTCATCAGAGATCATGGCACTATCGGTCTTAAACAGAACAGAAACCCAATATAAATGATAGATAGTGATAAAGTTGTGTGGGGGTGGGATGCTATCTACTTCTAAAATGTGATTGTATTCAATCATTTCCTTGGTAATGCTAATGCAAGTCAGCTAATGGTTTTTACGACAAACACAACGAGCTGCCCGGGATTCAGAAGGTGACTTCCTGTCTGGGAAAAGAGATGAACAGCAGTTGTCAAGACTTAGCAAGGGACAGACGCAGATACCAACCTAATCCACTCTGTTTCATCTCCGGAGACTGACGTGAGCAGGAAGAGAAGAGGCGATAGCTGCCCCCTTTAGAGAATGAGCTTTCGGACAGGACCTACGCACACAGCACATAAAACCCAGCGTGACTGAGATATATAAAGTATTAAATGTAGTGCATCACACAAAGCAAACTGTACAATGATACCTCCATGGAACCAGTCTTGCGATTCCGGATCAGCGGGGATTTCCTCTGGGTGCTGATGCCATCAGAAAGGGGCAAGGCTCTGTCGGGCTCATCTCGTACAAGGCTTTCTAAACTACCGGGGTCTGTTTGCTTCTGGTCATTCTGTGCCGAATATACACACAAATGCATGAGACGTGGAAACTTAAAGGGACAGTTCATCCAAAAATAAAGTCTTGCATCATTTACCCCCTCCCTCCCCCCAATGTTATTTAAAAACCTGTATGACTTTTTGGCTTCTGAGGAACATAAAAGAAAATATTTTGACCACAGTGGCATTTACTGACTTCCATTGTATGGACACAAAACCACTGAGACATTCCTCAAAATATCTTATTTTGTGTTCCACAGAAGAGAAACGTCATACAAACTGTCCTTTAAATAAAACTAGCTGATTCAAAATCTAATAGATGGTGAGTAAATGAAACAAGCGAAAGTGTGTATACTTCAGCAGAGGCTGGTCGGAAACCAAAGCCCATTGGAGCACTCTCCTCCTCAGATACTTTCACCCCAGGGCTGAAGTGCAGCTCCACATGGAAACGCTCTTCAGATGACGGGTCCTTATAAACACAATGTCACTATAGTCACAAATGTCTTGAGACTACACAGTCTTACTCAAACATAAAACATTAGACTGCTTATTTATGACAGCTCGCTTTTGTTTACTCTTTGCTTTAGACGAGCAGAACGGACAGTGAGAACAGGAAGTACCTTGTTGTTGTCTTCATAGAGCATAATGACGATCTGGGTCATGTAGTTGAGCTCAGACACTGCGCTTAGATAATCCATGGCCCTCTTCCATTGCTGGTCCTTCTCCTCCTGAAAGCCCAATCAGAATCAACGAACAAAACATCTGGCTGTGTCTCAATACCTTATAAGCTGCCTACCTAGACAGCATTATTGGGCTTCATACTATAGGTGCGTTACCCCAGCTCATAAACTTCTGCTTAAATGTAAGCAGAAGACAGCGAGGCAGCTCACTAATACTTACATCCAACAGGCCACCATATCGAAAGATGCTAAGCAGGGAGTGGACGTGACTCTCACTTGTGAAATACAGCCGAGTTCGAACATGCCTGCCTGGCGACAGGACTCCACGGGAATATCTGGGACAGAAACAGATGGAGTTTGAGCCCTCATGCTGAGCAGAAGAGACTAAATAAATAAAAGAATGAAAGGTGAGAGGGAAAAGGAGACATGAAGATGGAGATAGAGATGGTGAGAATCTCACAATGGATGCAGCTTGTTGACAGACTCGTCCTCATGAGTTCTCTGTAGGTCCAGCTGAATCTTCTTCACTAAAGGTAGACAGTAGGCATACGCAATGTCCAGCTTCTCTACCTTATTAATGCCATATTCCTACAACACATTTTCACAACCAATGAGCTTTTGTCGTGTGTAAATGGCTGCATGAGACGGTACACATCACATTGTACACAAGACATTAAACACACTGTAT
>JAZGTI010005509.1:0-12655 GCA_036877585.1 Botia kubotai
ACATGTTTATTTTAAACTTAACCTTCCTCTGATCATAATCCCCTCAAGGCATCTGGCTCCAAAGGGTGAGCGCGGCTAAGGTGGTACATCAAGTTTTTGGTATTACCAGTTTTGGCGGGGACGACGGTCTCGCATAATTTGCAGACGACATTGGTCTGACTACGCTCAGACTTATAATATGCAAAAAACTGCCATACTGTCGAGCTAACTTTTCCTCTTTTATTTACAATTTCCTCGCTCGCTGCAGCACTCATTTTCTGCTTATAAAGAGGAATCCAGCAGACCAGCACGAGACAACGATATGGCGCAACCAAACTTGATACTGTTACATGATTGGCTGTTAGCGTGTCACTCCCTACGTTGCTAGGTTACCAGAGAGTGAGTGCCTTTGTTAATGCAACCAAACTTGCTTCGCAACCTCTGTTTTCTTCCGATGAAGATTAAAAAAATATCGAACGTTTTTTCTAACACATTTTTTATTGATATCGATCACGTGTCTATCGTGATACATATCGTTATCGTTTTATCGCCCAGCCCTAGGATAACTTACTCAGTATTTATATTTTTTTCACATTAGAATAATAGTACACCCATCAAAACCAGGAAGTAACACAACTGTAACTGTAATTATGTTGCAACTATAAAGCATCCAAAATAAATAAACTTTGTTATATTTTAGCATCTTCAATGTAGTCACCATTTGCCTAGAATTTGCAAAACTAAACACTTGGTATTTTATCATCCAGCTCTTAACCTTGGAAGCTTTTCAAACAGCATTGAAAGAATTTCCGTCTGTGCTGATCTCTTCTTGGCTGCTTTTTATGCATTGTTTGTATTTAAGTAATCCCTTTAAATATATTTTTAAATAAAACTTTAGTTTTCTAATTAAAGAAATTAATATGCTGGCACACATATATTTTTGTGTACAAAATTGCTTGTTTGTACAAATGCTTACATCTTTCAGGTATTTCTATTTCCATCTTGGACAAAATACCAAACCATGAATGCAATTAATACAATTTTTTTCACTCCATTATTTACCCTAATTTCAATAAATAGGACAAAGCTTGAGTGTTTGATTTATTTAATTAAAATAAATGTATTTTTATTCAACAAGCATTTAGAATTACACATTGCACTAAGACTGAATAAATCAAGCTAATTCAGATCCACCAAACTAAAGAGAACAAACTACATGCTTGGTAAAACAATTTACTGTATACCTGAGGTACTGTGTACCTGAGGAATCTGCTGAGGGATTTGCTTTGAGCGCAAAAATTGATTTGTGATTGTAACAGACACATGCAGACATAAGTGCACGCACACTCTCTGGGCAACAGCAGAGAACATTTATAAAGAGAGCAGTGCATACCTGAAAGCACACGTCCAATCTGTGCAAGAGCAAAGGAAATCAACGTTCGAGGTTCGCACTCACACAGTATATTATACTTATTACACTTTCATGCTACAATAATGCACTCTCTGCATTTGTTAAAATAACGGTATATTAATTCAGGAACAATTTTGTGACTGGCCTTTTGCGCAAAATGAGCGAAATGTTGTTCGCTCATTTTAACCCGAACAACTTTCACACTGACATCCATTAGCTCTGTCCAACAGGAATTTGGCCATTTTGAATTTTCTGAAATGCACAACTTTTAAATAGTCGTCCTAAGACACCGAAGATTCAAATTGCAAAGGGATTTTTGATCTTAAATGGTGTTGCCATAACAAGGTGGTAAATTTAAGCAAAAAATGTGAAACAGCATGTCTCTAGTATTTACAGCATTAGCAATTTACATCAAACTTGGCAAATATGTTTATTGAGGTGGGCTGAGGACATTGATATGACTATTGTTAGTCACGGTCACAGTGCAACTGAAGAATGTCTTAAAACAAACTTCCAAATAGTTAACTACATTTAGCCAAATCACTTCAGACTTGGTCAGAATAATGTAGAGATCTGCCGATATAAAGTTTTAAAGGATTTTGTGATATCTTAAATATTGTTGCCATGGCAACACGTAAAATTTTAAAACCACATTCAGGTGTATTTGAGGCATTAGCATGCTTGAAATGACATGAAATTTGGCACACACATCATACTTGTCAGTCGTTAGGTGTGTGCAAAAGCTTAGATATGGCATGTTGGGGGGCTCTGTAGCACCTCCTTTGACTAAATTCACAAGGTTAGTTTTGCTTAAATACATGTATTTAACTTGATACATGTATTGTTCTCATCAAGCCGGACAACTCAAAATTACATTTAGGTCAAAATTCAAAATTACATTCATTAGCTCCGCCTAACAGCCAGTTGATCATTTGGGATTGCATGTGGAATCCAGGCTCTGAACTTTAAAGTACTCCTATTAGGGGAGTTATAGGATTGTCACTAAATTTGGATACTATTATGCCCAAACACTGAAGATGGTAATAAGTACAAGGTAATACATTTATGGCAAAAAATGAAAACAAAAAGTGTCTTATATCTTCTGCGTGCATTGATTGGTTTATATCAAGCTTGGGAAATATGTTTGGTGTTTCGGGTTGATCAAAATGATGTGGCTATTGTGAGTCACAGTTATAGCGCTACCAACTGGAAGTGTGTCACTTACAAAAGACTTTAAAACAGACTTTAAAACACTCCGCACGGTGAGTACCAACAGACATGACATACTAGACATGACATGACATGCATTTCCATGCATCCTTTTTTTTTAAATGTGTCTGTATGTTCACAGAGACATATCATTAAGTATAGGGGCATTGCTAAACGCTAAAATCAACTTTTCCTCCATCTTTCCACAGACATCCCATTACAGCAGATGAATCACATGCACTCTACTTCATTCTCATAGTCATTCGTGAAATTCACTTCTCATTTGCAAGTTAACCTTTTTGAATTTTTGTTGCGTGACTGGTAGTGCTATGGCCTGTAATCACTGCTTGCAGCTATATTTACTATATTACTGTTGATACAGCATATATTTTATAAAACAGTTCTAGGGAACGCTAAACATTTGGACCTTTGTAATGATATATAACATGCAAAGTTTAACACCAATCTTGGATAACAGAATACATAGTAAATGTGAAAGCTGGTAAACTAAAGCACATCGGGCCTGCCTCTGTGGATCGGTTGTTTTAACAGGTTTAAGCTGGAAAAAGCATTGTTCTGTTGTACTGTGTACAACTGTGTACTGTTCTCTTCCCAGAGAAGAAAGTTTTATTTCATTTATGGGCTAATTTTTATTTTTGGGTGAATTATTCCTTTAAAAGTGTTTTTATTTACCATTAAAAAAGCATAAAATATCAATAAGCAAAAATGTAATTTCATTTGTGTGTGCAAGCTGACTTCACGTGGCATTTACACACCCTGTAACATCTGTGACTGACATTAAAGTTCGTTCACACATATACAGAAATCTTCTCAGCGTAACAGACCTAATTGTTTCTAAGCAACTGAGCTAATGAGATATTGCTGTACTGTTGATTTAAAGACTGAATTTAATGTCTGGCCATATACATAGTTTGGGAGCCATTAGGCTCAATACAGGCATACAAACAGCTGTTTTACGGAATCAGTGTACAGAAGAACAGTGTTTTCCTTTATAATGAGACACATCTTGGTTGTGAAGTCGGTACATGTTTGTCCCAAAAGCATAAAGCCATCATTGTTGCAAAAGGTGATAAAATAGAAGTCTGGGAATTAAACACTTATGCAAACTGCATATTTCAGATGTTGTAGTCAATTTTAGCTAACACGAAACAATATATTATCAATAATATATTAATATACAATATAAGAAACAATAATATATCACATAACAAAATAATTCCAAGTCAAACTATTAAAAAAAATACCTAAAGAGTGATATAAAACCTAATCACCTTATCAGGGTTTATTTTGTGAAAATTCAGCTGCCTGTACATTTCTGCCCATTGGTTATCGAGTGAAGTCTGTGAAATAATCACTATTTCAATTCACCAGGTCTCACAATAAACAAGTCTCCTATGTTTATTGTTGTTATAGTTAACAACAAACAGGAATGAACAGAAATTATTAATTTAATTGTATTTGAATTGAAATTTTATTTTATTTTATTAGCCTCTACAGGCAGCAGAGTTACACAAACACTAGCATGAGTGGTCAGTTGTAAAATGTTGTTACGGACAGCAAACATTCAGTAATATTTGCTGCAATAAAATATTGTACAGTTCTGCTCATAGATGTCCAGTTTACAAGCTTTTAAGGACCTCAGATACAACTCTGACATCCTTTTAAAGAAACCTGATATTCTGTTAACAAATTTTCCTGTAATGGTATGTCAGACTCCAGACACAGATTAATATTAACCAACCAGGCGGGTTTATTGGGCCGCGATGTCCTTGTCCAAGGACCATTGAATCGGGCTAACAATCATACTAGAGGGAAGGATAGGTTTAGGATTTTCTGACAGATCATCTGGAGCATGGAGTCTTGAGAGAGCATCAGCCTTTGTGTTTTTAGACCCCGGACGATAGGAGATTGTAAACTGGAACCGGGTGAAGAAGAGGGCCCACCTGGCTTGCCTGGGGTTAAGCCTTTTAGCTTCCCGGAGATATTCAAGATTTCAATGGTCAGTATATACCACAAACGGATTGTAGGCCCCCTTCAGCCAGTGCCCCCATTCCTCAAGGGCAAGCTCGATGGCAAGAAGTTCCCAATGTTGTAGTTTTGCTCTGCCGAGGATAGTTTCCTTGAGAAGACGGCACACGGATGGAGTGGAGGGGGATTTCCTACTGCTAAGACAGGACGGCTCCAACTCCGGATGTTGAAGCATCAACCTTGACTATGAAGTGTTTTTATGGGTCAGGATGAACCAGGAGTGGAGTCGACATGAAAGTTTTCTGGAGGGTTCTCATGGCAGTAGTAGCTTTGGGGGTCCAGGACAGAGACTTGGGCTTGCCTTTCAAGGGGTTGGTATGTGGAGCTGTGATGGAACTGTAGTTATGGATAAAGTGTCGAAAGAAGCTCAAGAAATAAAGGAATCCTCCATCCTTTTTGGCCACAAAGAAAAAGCAGTATGCAGCAGGGTAAGTGGAGGGATGGATGTACCCTTGCTGTAGAGCCTCCTCAATATACTCCTCCATGGCCTTCTGTTCGAAAATGGATAATGAGTATATTTTACCTCTGTGCACTAGTTCATAATTTAAAGGTCGATTCTCGTGGTCTTCTCCAGCTTTGGATCCGATATGCCACTCGGATGGAGAGTTGGATGAAGCGCTCAAGACCAATGGTGTCATCGTAGGCAGAGAGATGCAACCACAGAGAGGGCTCCAGACCTTGTTGGTATGTGGTTAACAGGGAGCACTTGTTCCAACCACTTGAGGCCATCAGAGTACGGAAGTGGAGAGCATAGTCTTGTATAGAACTCTTGTCTTGTTTTAGATTATATAATTGCTCACCGATTTAAGCATCTCTTATGGGTCGCCAGAAAACCACACGGAAGTAAGCAATAAAGGCATTTAGGGATTGAGTGACCGGTCCATCTTGCTGCCACAGCGATTTAGCCCATTTAAGCGCTCAACCTGTTAACAGGGACAAAATAAATAAGATTTCAGCCCCCTTTGTTGGGAAGCGATGCGGTTGCATTTCTAGGCGAGGCAGGAGGAAGCCGTTTCAATCGTCTGCCGAGCCAGAGTAGGGCGCTGGGTTGAACATGGGACTGGCAGCATAGATCGGTCCAGGTAAAGAAGTGACTGGTGGGGAAACAGGTGCTGGTGTGGATGGGTGGATGTAACCGTGGGATTGAGTACACGCAAAGTGAATCCACCAGCTCCTGGAACGGATCCACGCCTGTTTGGAAACAGGTGAGTACTGGAAAATATCAAGTTCATAAGCAAACAGATGATTATACTGATGCTGGTTTCAGGAGATGGATTTATGTAGTTAGACTAAGCACACACACAGGAACACACAGAGAGACGAAGGAGATCAAGGAGCTTGGAATCTTGGGATCAGGTAAGTACAGTGCCTTGCAAAAGTATTTATACCCCTTGAACTTTTCCACATTTTGTCACCTTACAACCACAAAAAAAACACAACCGCTTAAATGTATTTTATTGAGATTTTATGTGATAGACCAACACAAAGTAGCACATAATTGTGATGTGGAAAAAAAATGATATACGTTTTCAAAAATTTAAGCAAATAAAAATCTGAAAAGTGTGGCTACATTTGTATTCAGCCCCCATAGTCTGATACCCCTAAATAAAATGTAGTGCAATCAATTGCCTTCAGAAGTCACCTAATTAGTTAATAGAGTCCACCTGTGTGTAATTTAGTCTCAGCATAAATACACCTGTTCTGTGAAGGCCTCAGTGGTTTTTAGAGAACAGAGCATCATGAGACTCACCAGACAGGTAAGGAATAAAGTTGTGGGATAAAGCTAGTTAGGTTATAAAAAATGTCCCAAGCTTTGAATATCTCAAGGAGCACTGTTCAATCCATCATCCAAAAATAGAACAAGTATGCCACAACTGCAAACCTACCAAGACATGGCCATCCACCTAAACTGACAGACCAAGCAAGGAGAGCACTGGTCAGAGAAACAGCCAAGAGGCCCATGGTCACTCTGGAGGAGCTGCAGAAAACCACAGCTCAGGTGGGAGAATCTGTCCACAGGATAACTATAAGTCGTGTACTCCACAAATCTGGCCTTTATGGAAGAGTGGCAAGAAGAAAGCCATTGTTGAAAAAAAGACATTAGAAGTCCCATTTGCAGTTTGCCACAAGCCATGTAGGGGACACAGCAAACATGTGGAAGAAGGTGCTCTGGTCAGATGAAACCAAAGTTGAACTTTTTGGCCTAAATGCAAAGCGTTATGTGTGGCGGAAAAATAACACTGCTCATCACCATCCTCACTGGTGGTGGCAGCATGCTGTGGGGATGCTTTTCTCCAACAGGGACAAGCTGGTCAGAATTGATTGGAAGATGGATGGAGCTAAATACAGGGCAATCCTGGAAGGATACCTGTTGGAGTCTGCAAAAGCCTTGAGCCTGGGAAGAAGATTCACCTTCCAGCAAGACAATGACCCTAAACATACAGCCAGAGCTACAATGGAATGGTTTGGATCAAAGAACATTCACGTGTTAGAATGGCCCAGTGAAAGTCCAGATGTAAATCCCACTGATCATCTGTGGCAAGACTTGAAAATTGCTGTTCACAGATGCTCCCCATCCAATCCGGCTGAGCTTGAGCTATTTTGCAAAGAAGAATGGGCAAAAATTTCAGTTCAAGGGGTTTGAATACTTTTGCAAGGCACTGTAGAATAGCATGGGTATGAGTCCTTTTCAAAATTGGAGACCAGACAATGTGACTGTGCGAGTTGTGTGCTCTTATAGCGTTGTGCTGGTGATTAACGGAATGACGGTCAGGTGTACCTGTACGTGGTTAGAACTCTGGTGACTGTGAGCGTTGATTGGTGGAAGAGCCTGGTGTTTTCATGGCACTTTACATTATATAACATTACATTAAGAACACACATTAAGGAACTTTTATATTAGAAACATTACACAAGCTGTGCATCAAGCAGCCAATTAGATTTGGGCTTGCCAGATTGATAGTGTTGTCTGAAGATGAAGACATAAATATTCACAAAAATTGACACTTTGTTTATTTTTTACAACATTTTGCAGCATAATATTAACATTCCTGGGTTGTTGTTTTCCGTTAATGGATTGCCCTCAAGTTGACAGGGTGGCAGCATGTCTAAAATGTCTTCCCACTTGCTTTAAGATTCATTTAGAATTATATTTATTTATGTAAAAATAAGTGGACAACTACGTGAACTTGACATGCAAGTACACGTCTCATTCACATATACTAAACATATACAGAACAACAAAAGCATTCATGCTAGTTCATTCAGATGTCTCTCTGTTGATGGTATGTAATTAAAAGTCTCTACAAACTGAAGAAATCGTGACAGAAATGCAATACTATTATATAATACATTTCTAAGATTTCATTACAAATTCATAGACAAATTAACATTACAACTAGGATAATATTGTCATGGTCACATACATCATGGTTGCTTTTTGGTCTATGTGGAGCAGGTCCTAAACAACTTGAGTTGGTTCACTACAAAAGGTTTTTTAGTACAGAAGATGCTTTGAAAGTGTGTGTTTTGAAAATCACTAAGCTAAATAGACTTAAACCTAACATGACCTGGTACCGTGCTCTTTTATACACTATTAGCTACATATAGCACAAAATACTTATATCACCCAATTATTCTCAATCTGGGGGTGGCATGAAAGACTATCGACTAGCAAACAATCTCTAATTTTTATTCTAAATATTTGACAGTCTGCTGATCCGCAGGCTTTTTAAGTTAGATTAAACATTTAAGCATCAATATGGGTAAAACCTCTTATTTATTAAACTGTTGCTCGTAATTGACACAATAACAGAAATATCTCCTTAATATTTACCCAATGCCGTGCATTGTAGCTTTGCACACCAAACATCACAAATGACAGCCGCCACATTCAGATCTATGTACAGTAATTTAGGCGATGTTCCATTTGTTTAATTCTGCAATGGTTTTCATCCCCTTTGCATGCAATAGATTGAGAACAGATAGCCCGAACCCTGGCAGATGCACATTAGGACAGGCATAACACTTTTTATTAACCATAGTTTTACCAGACTCTGAAACTGTAACGCAGTTCTTGCAGGAAGTATTTGAAAGTATCTAAGATCTAGTATTAATAATCAGTTTTTGGTTGCTTACCATTTTGCTGTCTGGGCAACGCACTTTCCCTTCGGAAATGAACAACAATAAATGACAGGACAGATAAAAGAGGAAAATTCTGCTCTTGATTTTGTTGTTTTGTAAAGAAAATGTTTGTTTTGACACAGCAGCAGCAATCTATTTTTCACTGCAGCAGCGACGTGAGGAACAGCCGCAGGGCGGGGAGGAAGGGAGGGGTAAAGGATGATTTGTGCTATTGGACGAGAGGCGAAGTGGGCGGAGCATAGAATCATTGATGGGCGGCCCTTTCATACACCACATACGGGTATCTTTAGCTCCACCCACACACAAACACACAAGGTATTTTGCATACCAACCGCTCAAGGATGAAACCTTCCCAAACGCTACTGGCCTTACTGTAGGTGTGTCATTCCTACTATGCAGTATATTTTTATGCTCCATTATATGTATTAATATAATAATGAAATAATACATTTTACTACTTTTGTTTGAGCAGATGTTTCCATTTTTTGGCATGTTCCTAGGTGCTGTGCACTGACTGGTAATGTATTAAAATGAAACCAGCCTTTTCCTCATTTTATCCTTTATTAATTAATATGTTACTTTTATTTTTCATGAAAAAAAAACATATTTTCTTGGGATATTACTTTAAAGATATGGTAGGTGTTTTTTCCAGAAACATTTTTTTTTATACTGGGTGAAAGTCTCTTAGTAAAGTGGTGTAAATATATTTATATAAATATTTATCTCCTGTGGAAGTGCTTGCTGGTTAGAGATTTTGTCCAACCTGAGACAGCATGTGACAAGATTTTAAACTCTTTTAGTGTGAGCATGTTTAAGATTATAGAAAAGAAAATCTGTCAAGATACTATGTTTGTGCTGCAACCAGATTTGGTTTTAAAAATCCTGTAGTCTGAGCCCAACCTTAGACAAAAACAGTTCCATGTAGGATACATCAATGTTCTCTCACTCATGCCTCCTCAGGAAGCTTCCTCGCCTGCCTCCTCAAGATGCAATTGTAGAATTGAGATGTCCTTCAAGATGGCTAACTTTGAACGGTTTCTGGGTCACAGGCTGGAGGACAGAGGAACGAATAAACGAGAAAGGATTTTGCTTTGCATTGCATCTTACTTTTAGCATTTTGTCATTTATTATGGTAACAGGTGGTATGCCATATGAATAACGTAAATAATGCAGGATAGATATGCATAGATAACATGTTTGATATTTTACGGTTTCATAACAACTCATCTAAGATACGTTTTCCACACTGGTTGTGAGTGCATTTACTATTTAAACACGTTTTCAGCAATAATACAAATTTTAATATCTACTTCCAACAGTACACAGTATACATTAAAGCAAGTCCCAACATGCATTGTGTTGCTGATGTCACGTTCATATACTGTATTGAAACTATTGTATTGGTTGCTCCATCAAATGAGTTACTTCTGCATTCTATTCTTCCAATAGAAGTCTATGGGATTGTTGAAACTCTTTTTCAACAGCCCTGGCCTAGCCGGCGCACAGTGGCTACACCAGGCTGTGATGACGACACAGCCATTTTCGATCAGCGACTTAATGATGTCACCGTCACAATTAGTTCTGCCACCTTCAGTTCCAAGAAATCTCATATACTGACATTTGAAAGGGTGTAATTACCTTTTGATTGAATTTAATGTCCTCGCTATTTTATAAATCATGCGTACTAGAGACCACTAAAGCATCACTATTACTCTTTTGAAAACTTCTTTTTCTTGACAAAACTTCGGTCTGTAACTCGTTTCACATGGTTTGTCGTAGACCCATGAATGAGGTATGCTATAAACCAATCGGGTGAACAATGTTTTTAGGGCGTACGAAAAAGTGGGCAAACAATTTTGTGTTTTGTGAATTTTGTGACGTTATAGCTCCGCATCAGAATGTCGTAGAGATTTGGAGGTGGCCTCATATTGCTCGGCTTAGCAAGCAGCAACAAATGCTAAGATTACAACTTCATAGCCACATCCTGGCAACTAGTTACAGTACTCTAGCAACTGCCCCTTAGACTTTAATTGATAAAAATCCCATAGACGTAACATTAGGCAGATCTTTGTGATGTCATATCTCCGCATCAGAATGTCATAAAGATTTGAAGGTGGGCTCATATCGCTCTGCTTAGTAAGCAGCAACAAATGGTGATGGTTTCAACTTCATAGCCACACCCTAACAACCGGTTACAGTACCCAAACAACCACCCCATTGACCTCCATTTAAAAAGGTGAGAATCATCAGAACATGGTAGCGACAAGTGGGTGGCCTCTTTTGACTCAGACTGGCAAGTAATCTTTAATTATTACCATGGAAACTGTCCAGCCACGCCCTAGCAACCATTTAGAGCACCCTAGCAACCAACATGAATTAGCTATATTTCAGCACCAGAACATCATAGAGACACGGGAGTTGGCTCTTTTGATTCAAACACACATCTGTCTATTGTTTTTACCCTGTTAACTGTCTATCTACACCCTAGTAACCATTTACTGTAACATAGCAACCATGTAATAAAATGAATAAGCCATATCTCAGCATTAGAACAGAGACATGTGGGTGGGCATGAGACAATTTGACTCAGGCTGTCAGTGGACAAATTGTGAAGTATGTTTGGTGTGGTGGGATGATGACATTGATATGACTATTATGAGTTATGGTCATAGCTCCACCAACTGATTTTTATTTGCTGAACAGGAAGTGTGTAACTAAAATCAAACTTTAAAATAGTGAAGTTAAATTTAGCCAAGCCACTTCAAACTTAAATTATGAGATCTTAAATTATGTTGCCATGGTCAACGCATCAGATATATTATTCAGGTATATTCAGATGTATTTGAGTCACCAAACTTGGTACATGTGTTGTACTCATCAAGCTGGACAACTCTGCTCAACAGGAAGTTGGCCATTTTGGATTTTATGTGTATTTTTTGTCAATTCCAGGCTCTGAATTTTTAAATACTCCTGCTAGGGGATTTATGTGATTGTCACCAAGACATTGAAGATGCTAAATAGTGAAGGGATTTTTGATATCTCAAATGTTGTTGTCATGGCTAGGCAATACATTTAAAAAATGGAAACAGGAATTGTCTCATATTTTCTGTGTTAACCTCAGCTGATTCTTGCACTTTTGCTTTATCATACTTATTCATATTCCGTAATGAATTTAAAAGAAGACAGTGAAGATGACGACTTCTCAAAAGAAAGCTTTAGGCCATGATGAACAATGAAGTTTAGCAGCTAGCTCCGCCAGCTGGTCATATAATTTACTGCTTTAGCACAGTGAAAAGGGCCTTATTCTTTAAATTTGATTTATTTGCCAGAAAAAAAACATGTAACAAGTGAATTTATTAGTATTTATTAGTAATTTATTTGGTAATGCTACATGTTACTAATTAATATTGCAGTACTTAAATGTATAATTATGCCTATGTCTAAATAGGGACATTCCATAGCATTCTATTGTTTTTCTATTCTATTGTTTTTTGCCTTCCAAAAGTATTCATACCCCTTGAACTTTTCCACATTTTGTCACATTACAACCACAAACTTAAATGTTTTTTATTGAGATTTTATGTAATAGACCAACACAAAGTAGCACATAATTGTGAAGTGGACAAAAATGATACATGGTTTTCAAAATTTTAAGCAAATAAAAATCTGAAAAGTGTGGTGTGGAAGTCTTTTGGAGTATGTCTCTACCAGCTTTGCACATCTAGAGACTGACATTTCTGCCCATTCTTCTTTGCAAAATAGCTCAAGCTCAGCCAGATTGGATGGGAAGCATCTGTGAACAGCAATTTTTAAGTCTTGCCACAGATGCTCATTGGGATTTAGGTCTGGACTTTGACTGGGCCA
>JAZGTI010005509.1:12705-25284 GCA_036877585.1 Botia kubotai
AAGAGGAATCCAGCAGACCAGCACGAGACAACGATATGGCGCAACCAAACTTGATACTGTTACATGATTGGCTGTTAGCGTGTCACTCCCTACGTTGCTAGGTTACCAGAGAGCGAGTGCCTTTGTTAATGCAACCAAACTTGCTTCGCAACCTCTGTTTTCTTCCGATGAAGAATAAAAAATATCAAACGTTTTATCGAACACATTTTTTATTGATATCGATCACGTGTCTATCGCAATACATATCGTTATCGTTTAATCGCCCAGCCCTACAACCATGTTCTTTTGGTGTCCGGTCACATTAGGACACAGACCGTGGGCAGGTGATCTTTCAGAATAAAGGTTAAAGACATCTATAAAATTAAGCCCATACTGTTTTATAAAAAGGTAGGGTAGGCTAGCAGTAGCAATCTAGCTTTGAAAGCATAAGATCCACCCTCACTTCAAAGCAATCTCCAGTCATGCCTCCTCCAACACATGAATGCACACAGAGTGCGACAGGCAACTAGGACATTCTCCCATTGCATTCAGACCGAATGCAATAATTGGATGAACATTTTATGCTCCTGCCCCTTCCACAGAAGGTATACATTCACAATAAAAATTTAAACCATCTTAATTGGTAATTGCTCAGAATGTAAAGAAACTTCCATCCAGCTTAATAAAAAATTATTTAAATAAACTATACAGAACTCACAAGCATTTAATCAAATCAAGGAACACTTGTTTAATTAAGACAGTATGAACAGATCATATATCTCAAGCTAAACTTCAAAGCCGGAGGTAATTATGGATATACGATTACAGAACTGTCAAAGGACTGATGGTTTTCTTCCTGCCACATTTGTTTTGCCCTAACACTGCTTCTGCAGTGTATACAGTACCCTCTACAGGAAATTATAAGCCACAAATTTGTTGCCATCAGTGTGATTCACCACTGAACCAAGCTGACTCACCCATTTCAGGTCCTATTTCACTGCCAAGGAAAGATCTGGACAAGCTCACAGTACCATATACTGAATCAGAATGGGGTTGACAGCCATAATGGAGTATACAAAGACTAGTTGAGTTCAAGCACAAAGAGTTTGATCAAAACATGTGGCAAGAATGATAAGTACGACAAGTACGATACACAGGAAAATTCCCAAATGAAAAGAGAAAACCACTTAGATAAAAGATGAATATTAAAGGACAGAATATCAGATATTACCTAAGAATGCAATAGGGTGTGAGAAGCCTGATGAATTATCATTATATTATGTTTGGCATTTCAAAACAAATTGTTAGAACAATGTACGATTGTGCTTTAGCAAAACAAAGAAGAAAAGTTTCATACATAGCAAAATTATGTATGAAACCTCCAATACTGGAGATCTTCGTTTCAAATGTCAGGAACATCTGAGACCACACACACAGCAAGCAGCCACATCTCATCTCTCCAAACCAATGATTTACAAACCTGAGTCACAAAAGCCCACCGTAGAAAACTTCAATACATGTAAATGAAACCACCAGTTTGCTCAAACCACACCATCCATTTGAATTTTTTGCAGTGGCTCTTCAGGAGTTTGGAGGAACTCAAGGGCAAACAGCAACGTCATTCACAGCAACCAGTGACAGCTGTGGCCCATATTACTTCACATGCTTTATTGTCACATCTTGACATAAAGCCAGAAGAAGAAATCTTTTGTTCTTTAGTTCCTCAACCCTGCCTGTCAGTACTGCTGCAGGAGAGCTCTTCCATCATGACAGACATAGCCAAATGTTTTTTTCTGTAACAGACAGTTACTCAGAGCAAAGTGTGATTGAGGTTTCAAAACATCTTATAACACAGATTCCACCAGAACAGATCAACCTGAACTCAAAATAATATTGCTGGGAACGTCCATTTTTTATTCTACTATGTTATGGAAAAAGCTAGTCAATTGAAATGCTTTCAAATATTCAAGAGAGGTCATCAATCTAGCATGTTTTATGCACACTAGGCTGTAATCAGTGTAATATTTAAGTCATTTGAGAGTGAAAACACACCTCTGCTGTAAACTGTAAATCCTGTGGTTTTCAAATGAATTTGCGCAAATAGGAAGAGGAAGTTATCTGCTTGTAGTACCTGAGGTCTCTGACTGCAGACGGAAAGTGACAACAATAATCTCTCATTCCACAATCTTGATGAAAGATCCTCTGCTGTCTCTGAGGAAAGAAAGCGGTTTTCCAAGTGTAAATAATCAACATAAAAGTCTTATCTCTACAGCTGAGTACATCTGCTGAAAGACTGTGACTACCTGGAAAGTCTGTGACTACCTGGAACGTTCTGAGTAGGTGTTAAGCAACATATGGGTTACAATTTACAATACAATTTAAATGATATAAAACTAGTTAGAAAGCAAGTGAAAAAAGGGGATAAGCTCTTTTCATTGAGTTGATACACTAAAAAATACTCTGTCACATGTCACATGCCTTAGCGCTGCCTTAAAATTCCTGGTAACCCAAAAAGTACCCAACTGAGACAATAGACAGGCTGCTGGGACAGCCATTAAACAATTATTTATGTTTAGATTTAATCATTCAACCACCGGAATTAGTCAATACCACAAACAAAAATACTCCATTCTAAGGCCTTTAAAAGTTTTAGTTTGTGGTCTTACATCACTGTAACGTTTCCCTACTTTTTTCATTAGCTTGACTTTCACAGTGAGCTATTCAGCTAGACAGCACAATAAATGTCCTGTAAATTTATACAGAAACCCATGATTTTCCCCACAGAAGTTTAGAGAGAAATGAGAGAAAGTGTAAACAGGTTCGGCTTTCCTTTGTTGAGCTTGTCATTACCTCACAAACTCTTACATGGGTGATTAAATTCTAACAATTTACAAACCAGGAATGTGTAAATGAGCCAAAAAATACATACGGTGAGAACTACAAGTACAGCTCCTCGAAGGCTTGTTAACTGTAAAGACTAAAAGAGTTCAGCACCACAAACCTGGCAGATGGTTATCTACTTAACCTATGCACAAAGAAACTAGTCGGACATGGGTGATTGACAAGACAACTGTCATACAGATTTAAATCAGTAAATATTTAAGTGCTTACACATTACGGTTTACACAAAAAAATCCAAGTCAAACATTTTAAGGTCAAAATGAGAATGTTTCGTAGCAACACTATCTCACTATTATGCATAAAATCTGTAGGTCAAGTGAGATACTGGAGTAAGCTGTGGTTAAACAAATTTTGTCTGAGAAATTTGTAACACATGGTCTCTTGAATGTTTGACACAGAAAATTATTTTGACACCTGTGTGTCAAAATAATTTGACACATAATTATTTTGTTATCTCAACCAGAAAGAGCAGATAACATCTCTGAACATCAACAGGTCACAGGAGTTTATCTTCGTACCTGTTTTTAGCCATGTTTTTGTCATATTACTTACCAAAATATTTTACTATAACTAATTTTTATTACCAAATAAAATAAACTCAAATAATTGTTGCCAAATGTCAGTTTGTATGACCCAGAACATGATTTCTATTTGAGCACAGACTTGCCTATCATGCATTTATACTGTGACTTTATCCGTCGTACCACAACCTTCACCCACATGCATTAAACCAAAAGAGCTTCCAAACATAAGTCACATGATTTGATTTCTCAGCCTTTGAGATTTACAATAAAAACTATACAGAGATGGACAGATGTCAGTTGATTGACTTTAGAAAATTAGTCATTCTGGGGTCAGCCAAGTCTCTTTAGAGAGGCCTTTTGAGAAGTAGTAACTTGATCAAAGCCAGAATCCAAGGGAAATTTAATGGATCAGTGACTCAGAAGGTCTTACATATTGGAGCACGTAACAAAGGAATAATAAAGTTAAAGCAGCCAGAGAGAGAGAGCGAGCGAGAGAGAGCTAGTGATGCGTAAAGAAAATGGCCATTTGAGTGTGTTAAGCAGGAATATGTTAATATTTTCATCACCTCATTTTATGAGCCATTGAACAACTACAATAAACAGTTAATGCTGCATAAATGGCTTTTAAATTACACTTGCAACTGCGTTTCAACCAGAGCAAAAGTGCAGTCATGCAAAACATTGATCAAGTAAGTTTAGAACAAAGCTAGCATATACCTCACATACACAGAGGGCAAAGAGGGCTTTAAGACTAGATTACACATAAACTGATGACAGGAAATCCTCAGAGGGACTCAGAGTTTAGAGGGGTACAGAATACAGAGCACAGAATGCCAGTCGTGAACATGCCATACTACGCATACAAATGCAAACACAGTCTTCCTCTTCCATGTCCAAAGCAGTCCCTCATTTGTCTCATTATTCAAAACAACTGACTCATTTAATAGGACAAGCAAACACTTACAGTGCCAAGTTGCCCTGGAGCCTTTCAGGGAAACTAACATATTGTATGACAGCAAATCATTCAAAATGCCAACATGTCTAAAATCTCTCATTAAAGATGGTATAAGTGATTTGAGTAGAATACCGTATACAAAATGGTCCTACCACCTGACACACACTCGGTATCCTGAAAAATCACACCTGTCTCTGTAACAGTTCTAGGTTCTGCTGGAGGGCAGCTTGAATTTTTTTAGACATTTTTGGTCAGAAATATGCTGTTTGCGTTTAATATTTTGGGTTTTGGAGGTCAGTATTTTAGGATGTGTGGTTGAAGACATGGGCACTTGCACACAATTTTCCTTGATATTGTAATCATAATTGTATAGTCACAATATTAATTTTAAATAATAAAACTTGCATGGGACAACTGCATACCAGTTATTTAACTGCTGCAGCCTTAGATGTAATCTCGATTATTTATTTGATTAATGGGGCAGCCCTATACTACACTACACAATAAGCCATCTTACTGTAAAATTATTGTCCTTCTAAAATTAAGGAATGTGGCTGGACCACCCATGGTGCTGTTTGTCCTTCAGATGTAGTGTCCATCTTTATACCCAATCCATCACTCTGTCACTGCACAGGACAAAGTCCACCAACACACCTGCAGAGCCAAATGAAGCTCTTCCTGCATATATCCAGCCAACATCTGGTCTCATTTAAAAAAAAAAAAAGACTATACTGTTCAAATGTATGTGCTTGTGTACCTAATGTAGCTTATATCCTTAGACCAACTAATGTTAATGATCTTCCACAGTCCACACAGACATTTGGGGTATTTAAGAGAGTAACAGGGTGTATGGTTCAAGAAACAATGCATTCCTCTTCTGGGGCTAACGGTGCGGTCTTATAGTGTTTAATATATGGAGTATGTGCATGTTAATTTGGTTTAATAGGGATCAGATGTTAAAGTTCGACTGATGCATGTGTGTGATAAGGATCATGGAGGGTGTACAATAGAAATGGACTGGAATAATCCAAGCCAGACTGAATAAGGCGAACGGTTAAAGCAGAGAGAAAAGGTATTAGACGAAGCTGTGGTACAGTGCAAATAGCCCAGAGAGAGAGGGGATAGGGCAGTCTATGAGGCAGCTATGACAGAAAAGGAGGAGGAAGAGGAGACCTGGAGGGAGAAGACTCTTTTTGATGGGGAAGATGGCAGAGGACATTTCTCTACTCAATGGGATTTCTGCCACTAATGATATATGCTACGCATACAGCTGAAAGGGGTTGGTTTGGTTTCTATATCTAGTCTCTTTATATCTTTGCTCGCACTTTCCACAACATACAAGTGTTTAAAGGCAGAATGCTTGATTTACAAACATCCTGTGAAAGCGAGTACATGTATAAGGGGCTGAAAAACTGTGCAACCGAGTCCGACATTTTAGAAAAGTTAACCAGCATGTATGCTGGGGCAAAAGGGTTCAGCATGGAATAAAACAACAATAAAAAAAAATAAAGCACATTAAATTCATCTGTAACACATAAGACGGTGTGTTACAAATAAATAATTTGATGGGTTGTGTCTCTGGGGGAGAAAACGGATCAAATGAAAAGTTCTGCACTGATTAGATCCAGTCTGTTGAAATAATGAAAATAAATGACTGTAGCATTTTCGTGCCTGTGGGTGTTTGAGTGTAAGCACAGATGAGCGAGAAAAGACCTTTGAGTCTCGCTGTTGCAATTTCAGAGTAAACCCGTGACGAAACACTTCCTTCCAGCTTGACCATGTGGCCTTTATGTCCTCTTCACTTTGCCGTGGCAGTTTTCCATTAACACAGGCAGCAGATCAGACTCTCCTCACAGCGAGGAAGACATTGCTACATTTCTGAAAGCACGCGATCCATGAAACAGACTAAACTGCAGGGTGAGATAGCTTTTTTGAAATAACCAAAGCCAAAACCCATAAAAAACAAAGACGTAAATAAAGGACACACGCTGTATTCCAATGATATTTTTAAACAGACTTTGGCAGCCACGATTCTAAACACTACAATTAGAAAGACACATGAAATGATAATCATTATAATAAAACAACCTGTAAACCATTCCTTAAAATGCCCTTTAACTATTGATCACTGTTTAGTAGAAGTCTTCTGACCTCCAGCAGGAAGTACAGACAGATGCTATGTAGAGTAAGCTCAGAGCAAGAACAAGCACGTAAAGACATGAATCATACAGTCATATTTCACATATCTTTACTTTTAAACTATGTAGGCTAATAACTGAAACTTGACACTCAACATTGACCAACAGAAATAAAACATTGAGAAAAAAGTATTGATAACCCATACAAAAAAAACACTGTGGTTTATCAGTTCACAAGATCCATGTCAACAGCAGCACTTGTTTTCACTAATATTTTGTTCTTCTGTTCATGTAACATGAATTTAAGAGATATAAGAGAGATATAAATGCAGATATAAATAAACACATTAACCTCTAGTTTCCGTTCAGAAAGAATTTTTCAGAGAAACTCCTTCACTGAAATTGTGACAACCACAATTTAATGTCTGATATCTGCACACACATCGCATCAGACTCATTCTGAACTCAAGAGTGCCTAGCAGCATGAAATGACTGATCTTAACATAAAAATCAAACTAGATCAATCATCTGCTGATTCAACTATACAAGCTACCACACTTTTTGCTAAAACGAGTGTCAGAAGTGTTTTCTGAGAACATTGAGAGACATAGAAAATCAGCAATATGTTTCTGGCCTTCTTTTAGTAGGCCTGCTTTAAGATCTACTGTATACGCCGTTCCTCAGACCATCTCTAGTCAAATTCCCATCGTAAATCTTCCAGTCTTCATATTCTAATTGCCAAATTTCTTCCTTTGATTGCACCTCCTCTTCATCATCATACATCCATCAAAGGCACTGTTGATGGTTTAATGAACCAAGGCATTTGGTTTCCCAGACCATGTAGTCATTTGGAGGAGAGAACTTCATTGGAATTCTTGGCTTCGTCTAAACTGGGCCAGTGTGTTATCATATAGGCCAATTACGCCTATGGAAATAAATAATGCTGTGCATAACCTCATCTGTTATTCCACTATACACCAGACAGAAAACAAATCTGAAATTATAACTTAAATATGCAGTGTTTAGGAAAAATGTTAAGCAATATTAGGAATGTACAGATTTTGAGAATGAATTCCTGCAAGCTAGATGACAGTTAAAAAAACTGTTGACAAGACAGTCAGAGGAGATGAGGCTAGCACAGACGGAGCCAGTGTCTTCAAAAGCAAATTTTCTCTGAATTTGTGACTTTGATAAAAGGCAGAGATCTGGACAGGTTTCAAGAGGTCTGGATGTGAATTGCTTTCCTTAGAAGACCACAAGAACCAAAAGAGCGAGAATGTAGAATAATGTTAACAATTTCCTTAATTTCCTCACCATTTTCTGATGCTGCATGCTGTGTGACAGTTGAATTTCAGATAAACATGACAAAAATCTAGAGAGAACTGTGGAGTCAAGAGAGTGAGGAAGGTGATGTGGACATGACATAATACCACATGTAAAAAAATGAAATTAAAAAAGTATTTGTTTTAATTTCACTCTGTTATTCAATGTAGATGAAAGGTGCAACATCTAGATGACAGTGATTTAATTCTACACATGTTACATTTAACATTTAGTTCTGAAACAAAGCCAGCAAGATGATCAGCAAACGTCAATCAGAATAACTCATCATAGCATGCATTTTAGGAAAACATCATTGTAAATAAAGATTGCATGCAACCCACAAGTTACAAAAACTAGATCCATGCTCATCTTCAAGAAACAAACAATAATCCCCTGATGTTCTGCAGCCGTTTCAGCACTTGATCACACTGCAAATATACAAACAAGTCTATCAGCGAGTCTATGCCACCACAGAAACACTATACACAATGATATAAGCAAATTTAGCCGCCAAGTATGTTTATATTTACAAAGCGGCTGACATTGATTAAAGAGACCGTGTCCAATATGCAATTTTGCCCACTTAGTGGGACACAATTTACATAAAAAACAAGTGCAATCTGGAGTACTGATTTGAGGACACAGAAGGTTGAGAAGTAGGACATACAAATCTACTGAAGTGCAGGTTGTGTAAACGGTAGGAACCAGAATCTCAGAATGTCCCACAACATGATTAGGATGTTGACCACCATCGTGGAATTCTTAGCAAAGCTTCCTTTCAGATATGTCAGTCCACAAGACTGACCAGCACCAGACCAAAGTTTTTTTAAAGCCCAGCACCAAGCTGGCCCTACACAACAAGCTGACAGTGAACACCTGATGGCCAAGCGGCATGTTCATTCTGCACCTACGTGACAGAAAATGTTCCATACCAGCAGGTGGCAGTAGTCCATATTTGTTACCAAAAATGGGAAATCGAAAGAGCTAGAGTGACTGCTGTAATACAAAACAAAGAAGCACTTGCTTACCACGTTCACTTGCCACAGACGGATTCACCTGCCTCATTCCAGACAGCCATATATTTTTAAAACAATCACATACTGGAATGAGAAATACAAAAAACATGAAACGCATTTGGTGTGTTCCATTCTGACTTATTGTTTGCTTGCCTCATCACTTCTGTTTTTCTTATTGGACACTTGTTCACCAAGCCGAACAGCCAATCAGAATGATCTGATCCACCGGCAAGCTCAGTTGCTGAAATGCATTTACCTGAATGCTTAAAAAAAAGCCAACAGGACAGTGCAGACACACAAAGACCCAAGTCGGTCAATGCTCAGAAACTACCAATGGCTGAACGTTGGCTCGGTGTGTTTCGGACTTAAGGCAGTTGCAATTCATTTTTAAAGCTGGCTTAGCTTCTGCATTAAAATGTTTGCAGGACTTCATTCCTATATTGTGGCTTTTTTCATTTTCCTGATCAGTCTCTACCTCCTTGCTAAAACCGCACAAAGAGGAATAAACCAGCATGGACATTTTGAGTTGGTCTTTTCTGCTGCAAAACAACTCCAAGATATTATTTGATTGCCACATCAAAAAAGATTCTGAACCTGTGCTTGCCCTTTCTAATAAATGTACAAGGGAACTGCAGAATAACTTGTTACAAATTAATGTTTGCGGAGCTTGGGATGACTAAAATTCAGGAGCGGAACGCAGGATACATAACAAAAGATATTTAATAATGGAAAAAGACATACAAACACTAACCGTTTCAATTAAGGTAATAGCAACAACAGGCACACAGTAGCGAAGCTCAGTCCACAGGGATACAGGCAACAAGAAACCAAAAGCATACACAAAACAATCCACAATAACCGACAAACTAAACATCAAAAAGGGGAACCTAAATAGTGCTACCAATCAGCGTCTTATAGGTGATTGTGATTATCAAACAAGAAGCGAGTGAAAACAGGAAAAAAAAACGGAACCCAACAGAAAACTTCAATATAAGAGTTTGTGCAATGTAACACACACAGCCCCTCCCTAAAAATATATTAGGGCTTCGGTTCACAAGTGTGCCTGTGACCAGTGAGGCTTTATCAAAGGCCCATAGGAAACCACTTCCGTTTCATCTGGTCAGGTCCATTTGTGTGCCATTGTTGGAATATTTCAGGACAAGTGCCCATTTTTACTGTGATATTTCTTTACCAAATAATCTCCTTACAGCAGGTTTGGAGACCATAACTTCACATCTCATTCACTCCTTATTCAGTCAAGCAGAATGATTATATGGATATATTGAATGATTTATTGGCTCCTCGATGTCAACAGGAAATATTTGGGTTTCCTCAGACTCCAGGTTTCAGGTATCAGCCTAATCTAGAACATACAGTGCATTCCTGAACAATGACTCAATGACAAAATGTATATATACACACTCACACAACCTTTGCCACAGTACTTATATTCACACACATAAACCAACAACACACCTAAGAAAACATTCAGCTCAACATGACCACACTGGTTGGTGGGTGTAGATCTTCTTGTTCTTTAATATTTTCAAAACTCTTAACCAAAAGTGAAGCTATATATTCCTTTCCGAAAATGCTCCAAGCACACCTCTCCTGAAGCAGCTTTGGGCAAAGCATTATGGAGATTAAGGGGTGATATTCTCAGGAGCAATAAGGGTAGATCAAACAACATATGAGTCAGAACAAATTCCAAACTCCAGACAGAAAACTCCAGAAAACAGGTACTTAAAAGAAACCCTTAAATAAAATCATAATAATGGCTTGAATTCCTTTAGACTACAAACACATTTGTCATGACCTTGATTAAACATATAAAAAGTACTTGATTCATTTGGACGATCAAGCACTACTAAGCCTGCGAGACAAACTGCAGTGAACTCACCACTAAACTCTGTCTGAGAGCTGATAGGGCCCAATTAAAAGAGTCAAAACAGTCAGAGGAATGTCTGGTGTGCAAGCGATCATCACACATGTACCACACACATGCACATAATTTAGTCCAGAGGGAACTCAAAAGAAAACCACTTGTTCAGCAGAAACCTAAGTTTGCAGATGATTATTTGGAAGTTTAGCAGATTGTACGAGTCAGAGCAAAAAACATTCTCAGCCTATTAATAATATTTAATATAGAGCTAAATGTTTATGTAATGACTATGAAAATGCTAAAGAGTAACCATCACTGTTCATCAATAAAACAATGTTCCCAAGTATAGATTTAAAATATTTAATAAAACTAAAATATAGTATCAAGTTAAAAACAAAGTTTTCCCCTAATAAGTGGTTCCTACATGTCTCAATAACATGTCCACATGTTATGATTATGATTTAAAAACCCACAAATGTTTAAAATGTGAAAACTGGACAAAAATATGCATTATATCATTCCATTATAAATAATGTTGCTTGTTATTATTAAACCAGCAGAACAATCATACATATATTGTAAATATTCAATATTTTTAATAATAATGTTTTATAATGTAAACTAGTTCATTTAGCAGCTTAAGACAGAAATATTCATGTTAAGAGCGTTTTACACAATAGTGGTCCTGTTTTTAAATACAACTAGATGAAACACAACTGAATAGAACAATCTGCAGCTGTCTCAAGGTAATCTAAAAATGAGATTTCAAAGAGGTGTCTCTGGACCAGACGAAACATTTTAAAATATTTTGGTGAAATCTTCTCTTAATATATGTTGGGAACAATGCAATGGTGCACTGCAATGCTTGGACTAAAACCAAACACAACCTGCTTTACCACAAAGCCAATAAACAGACCATTCTGCTGTGGGCAACAACTCTGATCCCAGACTGATGAGGGTACTGAACATTAGCACATCATGGTTGGACCTTGTCTTTAGGCTGATGTGACAGACATGAAGAACAGCCTAATTGGAACTAGTTGGCTGTGCTACATTTAGTGCAGTAGCCAGGCTATTGATTTTAAACCATCAATCACTCTGCCCTCCAGAACAACACTGAAACATGTTAAATTGGCAAACCTGTCTTAATACAGGATAAAGTTGCAAAGCTGGTGGCTGCCTGACAATTCGCACCAGTGTCAGGTGGTCATTACTTATTTAACAGGATAGATCTGCCTTAGAATGAGGGGCTGAGAGAAAGGTGATCTGCTTACTGCAGCAGCAAAACTGCTGAGGTCTCGGCATCTATCCATATTCAAAGCAGACAAGGAGCTTTTAATCCCCTAAGCAGTTAATCTTACAACAGGTTTACACACAGAAAAAAACAATTCAGAAATATGTTTAGAAATATTATGTTTTATCAGGTTAAAGCTGCTTCTATGTTCTTTAACATCTTGATCTGACACAGATTCTCAAAACATTTTACCTGTTGTGCTGTAACAGTCTGGATTCCAAAAAAGTAGGAGTTAAAAACATAAGGAGCTTTTTGACCGTCTTACTGTATCAGACTGATAAACAATTTACACACAGCAAAACAGAATTAGGGATTTTAAAGACCATCTGCTTAGGGTCTTAATTATTCCTTTGATGCTACAGACTAAGACTAAGGCAGTCTATAAGACTAAGGCAGAGAGGGATGAGACAGTCTAGAGTCCCGCAGACAGACTCCTCATGTTCCCTATCACTAATGAGGGTCAGATGAGAAAGACATTTACATTTACATTTAGTCATTTAGCTGACGCTTTTATCCAAAGCGACTTACAAATGAGGACAAGGAAGCAACTTCAATCACAATAAGAGG
>JAZGTI010005510.1:0-25283 GCA_036877585.1 Botia kubotai
TCCAGTTTTTGATGATGTATTGGTTAAAAGAAAGTTATTAAAATATTTTAAATTCTGTTCATGTTTTCAAAATGATCCACTAACTACTTAAGAGTAACATTTTTGATGCACAAGATAACGTTAAAGAACCGCTTTACTACAAGAAAACAGAAACTTTATTGTTACTGCAAAAATGTCAGAACCACACATCAAAAATATTGCTGCCTGCTTTGCAATGCAAATAATGAACATTATTTTAAGTCACATTCATGAGTCAAAAGGTCAGATTTCAATATGAAACCCAACATTTCATAGCAAAACTACATTTCCTCAGTTATACAAACATTGTATTACAGATCACAGTTGTCTCATTTAGTTTCTCCCAAAAAGTTGCAGAGGAAACACCTGAGATGAATATGCTGCAACAAAACTCCAACAGTGCCTCTCCCGAGTGATGCTTTATTCTTAGGCCGAGTAGCTGTCTATGTAGACAGCTCAGGGTTTGGAACAGAGCCAGTGTTTAGCACCAAAAACAGGCTAATTTTGAGCTCCATCAAACACGTGTAAACACTCAGCCGTGCTTGTCTCCTTCACAAATCACTGCGCTGTGGTAATGCGCTCAGACTCCGTTCTCTGTTGCAATGATACAGCTGAAACTCCAGACAGATTATTGCGATTATTATCTTGCTGTCACACAAAAACATGTCACCAAACAGCCGTCAGTAAAGCCACACTCCGGCAGCCAGACGCTGAAATAAACATCTGTGGAATTTCCCGGGCGTCGAATGCATGAATTATGAGCTGCGTTTGTCTGTGGTCTTAGTTCTAAGCAAATCAGCTATTTTTGGAAGAGATAAAAGAAAATACTGAGGCAGTAAGGAGGACCAGAGAGAAAGAGATAAAGCAGAGGTCATGCTGTATTGTGGTATATCTAACATGTCTTCCGCTGCCCTTTGAGGGTATTGGCTGATATCGGAGCTGCTGTCAACAGTCCACAATTCCCTGACGACTTCAAAGTCATCTGCGAGCAAATGCTGAAGGCAGCAGCGGCGCTCGCATGAATAGAGCGCGTGAATGCGCTGCCTCAGCTTATTGAAACGCTCTGAATTTTAACAAGCAGAGATCCTCGTTTGAGTCTCTATCTACAGCCTGTCCTTCTGACCCCAGTGAGTCTGTGCTCATGCATTAAATATCCGGGTTTAGAAAGCCGGAGAAAAATCGCTTCACACAGGGGCTTATGCACGGGGCGACCGAGGAGACCAAATCAGTTTGAGGTCTTTCAGATTTTCTTTGAAGTTAAATTTTTTGGGCCCGTTTGACATATTAGCTATGCTTTTCTGTAGCCTAATAATCCATTAATTATCCAACTAATAGCTCGACTGGAATGAAAAAACAGAAATCAGGGGCCCCTGTATGAGAGTCATGAGAAGGGCCGCTGTACAAAAGTGATTTCCCGTCTGTGTTTGCATCAGGGCTGAATAGCGTCTCTGATAAAGACTGACAGTGATGTTATTTTGCCCAATTCAGCTCAATCCTAAATCAATTTCTCTATTAGGCTGAAATATTTTCTGTTCATCTTTTGAGATTTGATCGTGTAACTCTGGTGTGCCGCATGAAGTCAACAGTAAGAGCTACAGGTTTTGAACTGGGAAACATTTCACTGTTATATAAATGACAGGGAAGTGATTCGAGATTGGAACTCGTCGTCACATCACAGGAAAGCTGTTAAAAACAACCTCCGTGTCTGTATGTTGCCGTTCCATCATGTCAATCGGCATGTGTTTTGTTTTGTTGTGGGGCCACAAGAGTGGACACACACCAATCAATAACCGACCTAAATGCATTGCTCTGTGCTTGTGATTCCGTAGATCATCTCTGTGTGTCATTAATGCAAAGCAGCATTTCTCCAAGCTATTATACTATAGCACATATGGCTCATTGCACTATAAGTGGATCTGATTGATCTTATGCCTAATGAAATGATTTTGCGGGAAATGTCACTTTGGCTTCAGCATACATAAAAGTAAATAACGTCAATAAATAAAAGTAAGCTGCAGTTGTTTCATATTTCAAACACAGGTGGCGAAAGAGAGGCAAACATTATGGATTGCAGCGTTCAGTAAATAATAATGACCATGTACAGTAAATGTAGTGTGGTGTAGTGTGGGTCAGGTAGTGTAGTGCAGCTCTGTCTCACCAGTCTTTGCTTTATACTGTCATCAGATGTCTGGTTATTGGAGAAGGAGGCGGCTAATATGTTTACACAAGAATTTTGGGATGTTACTGATTCTCGTCTCGTTTAAGTTAGCAACACGAGAAGAAAGCTTTGCTGGTGTATTTTTAGGCACGTTACCCAATTATGCACTGGGGTGTCGTGCTGAGTTGTGTAACTTCTTTGTTTGCTTGACTTTGAGCTTCTCGCAGCGATGCTCGAGCCGATACTAAATTTCACACTTTGCTCGCACAGAACTTTGCTTTGGAATAGATGTGCCGCACATGTAAATGGATATTTTGATTAGACTTCAGTGTTTGCAGGGGAAACATGAACGGTACGATCAGACGCTGCAGTCAGATCGCGCTAGCTGCTAGGTCACGGCACCAGCCGTTTCATTTCTGTTCAGTTTTGGTTTTGTAAACTCTTTCTCTTTGTTCGCTCTCTGTGTGGCTGAAAAAAATCCATTTTTCCAGTGTTTATTGTTTTAACAAGGTCAGAATAATTTCTGGAAAGCCTCTGCTGTCGCTGTTCATTTGCTTTTATTTGATAGAGCTTAAGATTTGTTTTTGTGTTGCACGCGCGCGTTTGTTTGTGTGTGTGTGTGTGTGTGTGTGTGTGTGTGCGTACGTGTGTATTAGCGCGTGGGCAATGTGTTGATGTATCCTGAGGCTGTGTTCCCTGCACGTGGCATATTTTGGGCATTATGTGCACTCAGTCACTACAGGGCTCAGGTGTGCTCTCACTAACCAATTAAAAACCTGCAGAGAGGAACCAATCAGGCGTCGTTTATTGCTCTTCTCTCCTCCAGTGCCAAAGTGCTGCTCTCACAGCCTCCCACTACCCTCACAGGCATATGCTCCTCACTCTCCCGGCACTACAGGTACAGGTGTGGACAGAGCCAGAAATGGACACTGGATCTTGGAACCAACAGAAGAGCCCTGCAGGGTTTTATAGTCGCCTGCGTCTTCATGCTTTGACACACACATGCGCACATACACATCAGCTAAAAATGACTGACTCCCACAGAGTGGTGAGGAACGGGGAGCAACTGAGATTTGCTTTCGTTCCTGATAATGCATTGATGTTCTAAAATTGTGTCGATTTTATTGTGTAAAAACACTAGGAATTGATTGGCTGTAGAAAAGCAGGTGTTTCAAAGCTCGCAGCAGACTTATTGTTGGAGGAAAGTGGTTAAGGGTTCTGGCTCCGCCCAAGCCATCAGACTGATGTCATCAGAGAAGGTCTTCCGTTTGAGAACATTTATAGATTTTGACTAAAGCTAAAAAATGATGAATCATGATACTGATATATCATTTATAATAATCACTATAATATTCCATAAAGACAAGAATAGTATATTGTGATTGCATTTACAAATGAGCTAGAATGTTTCTAACGTTAGCAACTTAGCGTTCTTGTAACATTGATTTGTTGAATAGTTAGTTGTGTTGACACAGCTGAGTAAGTGCTCACAGGTTTGTTCTGATCGATCAGTTCAGTCATACATTAAAAAACGTTGCTAATTAATCAAACGCTTCTAGCCATATCAGTTGGGAGAGGTGAACAAATGATCAGTTTTGAAAGGGGATCAGTGAGCACTTTCTGTATTTTCTCATGTTGAAATTAAGTCTCACTGCAGATTCATCTGTCGCTTGGAGGAGTGGCTAAATGCTAGTAAAACATTTGGCTCAGTGTGCAGTAAACAATTCTGGGATCGTGTTTGCCAATGTAAGATCTCTCTCCTAAAATCACAAAACCACAGATCTAGCCTCTACTGTTTGCCTATTATAAACTAGTATTGTATTTAACTATATCATTTATTTAAACATATTTAGCTTTCCTGTAGCTCAGTGGTTAGAGCATGGCGTTAACAACGCCAAGGTCATGGGTTCGATCCCAGGGATTGCACATACTTAGAATCAATGTATAGTATAATGCAATGTAAGTCGCTTTGGATAAAAGCGTCTGCTAAATGTAAATGTATTTACAGTTTTTGGTTTGTTTACATTTTGGACTTTTGAACTTGGTAAGAACTTTGCTGTCAGCGTTAAAATGGGATCTTTTTCCTAATATTGTATTTATCAAATACTAATAACTTGGTATTAGTATTGAGGAAGTTTGATTAACATTATTTTAAGGCTTTAATTTAACATCGATTTAATTTTGTTTCTACAATTTACACAAGATAGCGTTATATAGAGTTCTTCTGTAATTCTTTTCATTTTCATAACATGTCTCTCTCTCTCTCTCTCTTTCTTTCTTTCTCTCTCTCTCTCTCTCTCTCTCTCTCACTCTCTCTCTCTCTCTCTCTCTCTCTGTCCAGATGGGTGGTTTGCTAACAAGTGACGCCCTCTCTTGAACCCGTTACTGATTCACAGCAGACAACAGACTGTGCTTACTCCGTCCGACCCGCCCGCTGGCGTCAGGCCCGAGACCACCTCCCATATCCCACTGTACACCGTCATTCAGCAGAGCAGAGCATAATGTGAATGACATGGTAAACGTTTACCGCACTCTTCATCGAAAACCTGCTGACACAGCCCTATTACAAATCACTGGCTATTATAGACACTTGTAGATCATTCCATTACGGCCCTCATCTTGAGCTGTGAGGAGATGAGCTCATTTCCTGCTCCCTTCTGTTATTGAATGTTATACATTTTCACAAACTACATTCTGATGAATATTGAATTATATATATAATACTGAATCCATGTGCTGTGATGTACTGTATATTGTGTCAATTACAAATACATCACAAAATGGCAGATTCCATCTTGGCTGCCTTCGCTGAAATGTTTGTACTGTATCTGATTTCAGATTTTCTCCCTCTGATTTGTATCCTACATCCCATCTAATCAGAAATGTTCTCAGAACGTTGGCTAAACATTCTCTCAAATGTATCAAAATTCTTGCAGTAACAGTAGAATATTTTTTTCATTTCATATAATAATAATTATATATCATACATCAAAATCATTGTTCTTAAGTTGTTAGTATAACATGTTTAAAATGTTACAGAATTACAAAAGATTAAATAATGTTCTTGTAACCAAACAACAACATTAATACAATGTTTAAAAATGTTTTGAACCTTTTTGAAATCATTTTGAACATTTTTTGAACCTTTCCTTGTTTAATGGAAACATTAGGGAAACATTCCTACAACCTAAAATCAGATGGCCTCTTCCTGTGAACCATAGCCAACCAACAGAGTTCTGCTTATTTACATAACAAGTCCTCTCTAACTCCCATAATCCATCTGTGTGTGGCCATGAATCGGAGATCAATGTAAGTAAACACATTATGTGGAAAAGATGGAGCGGGGAAACAGACCCACAGCAGTGTTGCCGTGTCAGCCATAAAGGGCCGTTAAATGAGAGAGCAGTTAGTCTTCAATTGAAGCCACGGATCGTACAAAGTGCCTGTCGGAATGAGCAGAAAGAAGCAGTGGGGAGGAGATGGGAGAGAAAGAGGAGAAAGAGGAGCAGCAGAAAGGGCAGATTGAGGCGTCTGAGGTCCAAATGCCACCGACACACATTCACGCCCATGAAATATTAATCACCGACTTTGAATTTTGAGCGTCCATGCAACAGGGATGTGAAAACCTGCAGTGGGGCTCTGCTGTGACTCAACCGGCACAGAGTGGAATCCAGTGTGTGGGTCATTCTTCTAATAAATGACAAAAATCACACATTGCAGAAGTGCAGAAGATGGTCTAGAATAGATTTTGTCTCAGAAGTGCTGCCCGTGGTTTGACAGCCCTATTAACCTGAGATATTTGTGTTTGGCTGCTGTTTATGACTATTTTTTGTATCTGTATAGCCTCCGAGAAGCAGAGATGCAGCAAAATCGTTTTAGGAACCGAACACAAACAAGTAGTTTCCTGTGAGTCGTTTATTTTCATTGCAACATCCATGCGCACCAAACCAAATGACAAGAAATATGATGTATGTAGTATGTAGTGTATGTGCTGTATGTGCTGTATGTACTGTATGTACTGTATGTGCTGTATGTACTGTATGTACTGTATGTGCTGTATGTACTGTATGTGCTGTATGTACTGTATGTACTGTATGTACTGTATGTGCTGTATGTACTGTATGTACTGTATGTGCTGTATTACTGTTTTACTCATGGTAATATAAATATAAAGTTTGATTTTAAGAACATAAAAAGTGAATGTTTTAGTTTCTTCTGTATGAAGGACCCTAAAGCAGTTGAAACGGCTGATGTAGGTCACAGGTGCTCAGTGTTTGTTCTAGATTGTAAGAGATTTATCAGCCTCACTCCACATATGTAAATCCACAGCACATGCTAGCAGTCACAGCTAAGAAATGATCCAGTCTAGTTACACGTCACACGAGAGTCATCACATGACCTGAATTCTGCTGTCTCACCTGATCATAAAGAGCCACCAAATCACTGCACTGGATTCTAATGCTCTCTCTCTCTCTCTCTCTCTCTCTCTTATTCTCAGAATGATGGATGGTCACTCATTGTGGAGGGAAATTACACCACAGGATCAAACTCCTTCACTCTATAAATGACACCTTTTCATTAACTGACAGCGGTTTGAACACAGATGTCTTTTTCCCGCCGGTTTGATGGTCTCTGTCTGACGAAATGCTTTTGAAAGGCGACACAAAGGAAGAAAATTAAATGTTTCCTTAAAGAAACAGTTCACCCCCCAAAAATGAAAAAGCTCTTTCATTATTGACTTAATCTCATACACCCAGCGAACAATTTCAGGTTGTAAAATAATTTCCTCAATGCTTTCATTGTTCCATACAAAAACATCCCGATTTTTAGACTCAAACAGTTATTCAAACATTTTTTAATTCTTAGCGATTTTAAAACGTTCCACTAACAACTAAAAAATAATGGTTTTGATATATAAGCATTATGCATCTCTTTCCATACAAAGACAGCTTTGAATAAAACAACAGATAAGTTTAATTTAAGATCTTTTCTGATTTTTCATTCATCTGTACCTTTAACAGAAGGATGAGCAGATTCTTGCTTGTTTCTCACCTTCTGTCTCTCTGTGCTGCTTTCACTGTGTGACGGTCAGTATATTTCAGTGATGGGCTCCAAAATCACAGCCTTTCTTTACTTGTCTGTGTGTCTGTCTTTCTGTCTGTCCATCCTGTCACACACTTGTCTATCTGTCCAGGCACGTGTGTGATTCTCCAGAAGGCTTCTTGTTTGCCCAAAATAAATAAATGATGAACAGGATGAAGGTGGAAAGCATAACAAATGTTGTCAGCAGAAAAGAAAATCCAATTTGAGGAGACGGGCAGCATCTCCTCTGGCTGAAAGTGGTGAATTTCTCCTTCTTTCTTTTATTTGACTGTAAAGTATAACCAATGCATTACAAAACACATTTCCAGACCTTTATTCTCCCCTCACAGTCTCAGCATGTCTGCTGTTCATTCTGCCTGCCAACTCACTAACACACACATTTGGAGCAAATAATATAAACAGAGGGGGAGGATGGGTGGCATTCAAAACTGCAGAAGCCAGCAGGATGAAAAACTTACAACAAATTAATTATTTATGCAATTTTAAATAAAAAGTACATTTGTACTTTTTGTACCTTTGTGCGTATGTATACACACACACACACACACACACATATATATATATAGATATATATATAAATATATGTATGCCTGTATGTGTGTGTATGATAGAATTATAGTTTCGTGGTGTCATTCTGTAGATCTTGACCCTTTTATGAGTGTGTGTGTGCTGTTGTCATAGTGATGTGTATCATCTTCCAGGTCTTGATCTGTGTGTGTAATATAAAATATATAGAGCAGACACGCTGAAACTTCTGTGGCCTTTGATTAATCTTCTCGGCTGCTTTCATCAGAACTCATGAGTAACACACGGCTGCAGTTCTGGACCCTTTATCACAGTTACCAAAGTCTAATATGAAACAGAGCTGTCTGGAGGAATCAAAGCCCCACCAGGTCAGCTCAGACTTGCTTTCTTCAGTGAAACACGAGGTCAGTTTCTGAAGAATATCTTTGGTCTTTACATTATTTCAGAGCTGTGGAAGATAATCTGTGATAATTCTACTTATATTTCCATCTGCTCCTCACACAACATGAGGGTGAGTAAAAAATGGCACACTGTTTCTTTAAATATTAATTACTAATGTTTTCTGTGCTTGAATGTGGAAGCCACAGGGAGATGTGCTTAATCTTTTTTCCAGGTGTTTATTTGCTGACATTAAATTTTGAAGATTGTAAATGCAGAACGGTGAAGTTATTACTAAGAAAGCCACAGATATTTCTGCGGCAAAACTTCGGTGAGTCTTAGCAGGTCTGTGGAGTGATGCCTGAGCAGAATCAGTGATGAAGCTTTCATCAGAGCTCAGATCCATCAGATCTCTTGAAGGCTGTTTTTCAGATGCTGACTGTATGTTGAATCAGTTTAGTGGAATAGATTCGCTGGAAAACCCTGCAGCGCTGCATTCAACGACCTGCTGTTCCGTAGAACCTTGAACTATCGCCATCCATGTTGCCGTGGCGATGACTGAGGGTGTGCTGCACTTTAATGAGATGGAGGAATAGTCAGACTGGACAGAGATGGTGATGAGCATTCGAATCCCTGCTGAAAAGGCCATGAGCTGTATTTCTGTGCTGGTCCAGATTGGTTCTGTAGATATTGCAGCTCTGCAGTAGCTGGTGGACTAGCACAGCCATGCACTGTACCAGCAATGCTAAAACTGCATGCATGGTCTACACCAGCATCTAAAACACAATATATGATTGTGACCAGCAGAAGCAAGACTTTCAACTAAACATTTGAATAAATAATTGAATTTGGCTCTGTATGGGAAAAAACAAGTTGAGTAAATGATACACGATTGCAAATGAGGCAGGGTGACAGATTTGCATTTTGGTTCATTTAAAATGTGTATATTGAGCTGGAATTTAAATCCACATCCTTTTGCACACCAAGCCAAAGATGAACTTCCAGACTAACGTTTTTACAAGAGTTTTACAAGAGTGTTTAAAAATTTTCTTTCTGTCTTATCTTGCCTAGATCCCTAGGTGTCACATAGGTGCCCATTGCCCTTGGTGAGCAGGTTAAGGAGAAGACAAGATTGCGTCTTATCTATTCTTCTTAAAGTTCTCTGTTAATGCTCATAACATTCCTCCATGACACTCTCCTGTACTCATGCCCTGATTTCCTCTGTCTGATCTACAGCGGCTTGTAAATGGTGTCACGCTGAGTTCTGGTAGATCTGCATTAGAACAGTGATGGCATGACCCTGCCATTTCATCCAGTATGTTCTTTCCATGTGTCCTCCTCCAGGACCTTTGTGTTTCTCTGCCTCTCTCTCATCTTGGTCTCGTCTCATTTCGCCGTTTCGCTCGCTGGCTGACTTTTAGGCTTCAGAGATACGCAGACAATTAACAGCCAACACAGACTCTGTGTTAAGTGCTTTCATGAAGTGTCCTAAAGACGATGTAAAAGAATGAATCACAGGACAGAGAAGTCTTTGAAGTTTTCTCATCTAATATTCCTCTCTGAAGATTGTTATTAATGACACTTGTGCTTTATCTGAAACCAAACGAATGTTTCAGGACCGATCGTGTCGTACGTCTGTTTCTAAAGCAAAATATTTCAAAACGAAAACATGCCAACCTGTAATTTTAGCCTAGCCAACCATAAAACACAGAAATAACTACTGATGCACATAAACTTGTTTTACTGTATTTTCAGTAAGAAATGAATGCATTTGCAAATTATAAAGACAAAAGTTAATTGTAGAATGTATTACAGAATGAATTGGTTCTGATCAATTAAAGCTACGTAACTCTACAGACAGAACGTCTGTTGTAACCACAGAATCAAACATTGTCAGAAAGATAATGTAATAGAGTTAAACAGAGAAACTTTTCGTGCTAGAGTTTAACACGTAGGCGTAGATCAACGTAAAAGACATTGATGTAATTTAATTGTTATTTTTGCTCTAGGACTAAATGTTAAAAGGTGCCACGCTAGCTTCCTGTCTCATTATAGGTTAGCCCGATGGTCCCTGTTGTAAGTTCATTTATTTTGAGCATTTTCTAAATGGCTAATCTTTAAAAAGTGAATCTGAGCAAGTTTGTACAATTTATCTTAAGTAGATCACCGCCTGGGGAACTATTTGTCAAAAATCTTTAACTGGCTTCCTGACAGTGCAGTAACATTTATATTCATTTGCTACTTATAATGACACACATTGTTTAATAACTGAATATGACAAAGATGTCAATATTTCTGCACAGCACATAAACCTGTTTTCTGTAAAGTCATGTTTGATTCTTGAAAGGGAATTGTTGAGTTGTAACAACTGAAAAGAGAAAAGATTTCATTGTCCCGGTGTGAATGAACTGACCGGACTCGATCGCAAATGCCCTTTTTCCTTTAATATGAAAATCATGTGTACTATGGTTGTTCAACTCCAGTCCATGTGTTTTCTTAGGGTTGGAACTAAGATGCGCAGGACTGTGGCTCTCCAGGACTGGAGTTGAATAGCCCTGCCTGTATAGTATAAGTCTTTTTGTATGTGTAATTATTCTATCATAATTTTAAAAAGCCCCCTCCACACACACATATCAGAGGGTTTAATCTCATTAGCCAATCAGCTCAACAGCTCAAATCAGCTGACGTGTTTTTACTGTGTTCTGATTGGCTCCCTCATGTGCCTGCTCGGTCTTCCCTACAGCCACTGCTCTGAGGATCCTGCTTTGAGCTCTGATAGCCACAGCAAGATGGATGAGGCAGAAACTAAGTCGCCGTTAGTCACCTGCTCTTATTTGTGGGCCGCTACATCTTCGTCAGCTAGACGACAGGAGTTGGAAGCCAGAGGTGGGTGCTGGGCGGCTCGGCACAGTTTTAAAGTCATAGATACTTCCCCTCTTGTCATGTTTTACTTGTAATTGCTGTCTGTTCCTGCCTGTGTGAATAGCTGCGCAAGAGAACTTATTTTCCCTCTTCAGTGCTTCCCTGCGGGCAGCCCGGCTCTGATACGCCAGCGGTAATCAACTCGTTTCACTAACAGCACTCTTCCACAGAGATAAATTAGGTCGAGCAGAAACCTGGAGTTTTCGGTCAAAAAAAGCAGGTAAATTAGACTGGACAGGTTAATGCTCCAAAGGCCCATAAATTACACTGACATTTTTTTAGATGGGACAGTTTCTGTTTCAATTTATTCATTTTCAAATACTGTAAAGCTTAATGTAGCGCTACTTTATCCTGTCAGTTGGTGAGGAGGTAAGTGAAGCTAGGCCTCTGCTGATGGAGATGGAGTTCTTAAGATCCATTTAGTGTGGAACACAGCCTGTCGAACAAGGAAATAAATTCTTTATCACCCAATTGTCTTATTATGACACAGCGGAGCGGCTCTTTTTCTGAGAATTACAGGCTTGTAAAATGTCTGTTCTTGTGAGTATCTAACAAATGATGGGCAGAGATGTATGGAGAGGACCGTTGTGTCCAGAGCAGAAACACAAGGGCTCAAATCTCTCCTTGCGTCCTCATGAGTCTTCTCACACACGCGCGGTTGCGTCACTATTATAACGAGGGTGTTTTTGAAGCTTGTTAATTTTATGTGAAATAATCTTTTTATGATTATTTTGTGAGTTTTTAGATTTTCCTGGCTTAAAACATACATTAAGATGCTTTTTGATGTTGGCTGGTCCCAAAGAGTAAAACATGTAAATGTATTAATACATACAATGATTTGAGATGAATCACTGAGTTTAGGGTTACATTTGGTTTTAAAGGTAACATCACACCATGCGTGCCGTTGAAGAATTACAACTACTGAAGCAACATGAAAGATTTAAGGGGTCACATCACTCACCGTGTTTGACAAAATGAACATGCAACAAAACACACAGGAACACATTACTGTACTGACTGTATGCTTGTGCGCTTCTCTACAGAATCTCTACAGATGTGTGTGTGTGTGTGTGTGTGTGTGTGTGCACGTTTTTATATGCGAAAATCGTAGTATTAAAGTAATGCACAATATTTCTTCTGCCTGTCACCTTTCATATGTGGCTGTTGTGCAGTGATAAATCATATGTAAACATGTTAACATGCTGCTGTATTATGTATGTTACTGTGATATATTATAGCATGCTCGGTACATGACGATGGTGCAAACATGCACCGTAATTCACACAATACTGAAAATAATGAAGGATAAAAATAGCTCCAGATAATACTTATGTATTCTGTATCAGTCATGCATAAGATGATGGATGGATGATTAGATAAAAAGATGATGGAGAGATAGAAAGACAGATGGGCAGGCGGATGGACGGATGGACAGACAGACAGATTTTACTTTCTGTTTTTAATAATTCATTTTCACACATCATACTCATTCTTTGAACACAAGTGGAGCGTCATAACTCCTGTCAAATCACACAGTGTAAACAAAAGCACGTGTACATGCATCTCTCTGCACTTGTTCAAGCCTCTAGGCTGTGCCACTGCAATCTCTCTGCAATCTCTTTCCATGCGCTGTTTTATTGACATTAGGCCATGCCATTGTGTCATCTATATATATTGCACCTGGCCGCATGCTGCAACCGAGCTCTGTGCAAATAAATAATGCCGACCTGACGTGTCTCCGCCGGCCCGTGTCGTGTTTGTTCACCAGCGAGATCAGCTTGTGCGCTGTAATGAAAGACAACGTCTGTCAGATGCCACATCTAGAACATAACAGAGCTGAATCCCTCTGTAGACCAATTCAGGCAGAGAAATGGCACCAGGAGTCATGGAGGGATGTTTTGATGGATGCTGGTGTGCCGTACCTGGATCTCCAGTAAACATTTATACGTTTCAGCACTCACGTATTGTATTATGGAAGTGTAACTAAGTGCAGGTTGTGGTCCGGTTGTGTCTGGACATTGGTGGTTGGTTGTGGTCCATCGGATGATTAAAAGAAGACTGAACTACAGTGATATTGCTGTTCAATGGTTGGAGATAATGTTTCATGAATATTAAGACTTTAATATTAATATTTGTTTTCCTCTCCAACGGCGTCTCTGCGCCGGTCACATTATAGATGAACATTTCCTGCAAAATCTGACCCGACTGCTCAAATTATGGATTACATAAAATGATAGGGAAAGCACATCTATGAATGGGAGCAGAAATTTCAATAAAATACATAATAGATGTGGGGGTAAATCTTGCGCTATCACTTTTTGTTACACAATAATGTGCGAAGGTTGGATCAATATTCATTTGCACATTGGCCTTTCCACAAAATGTATCTCAAGAAAGTGGACCTTCCCTCACAGGGCACAGAGCTGTGAACATATTTGTCTTTAAAGCTGCTAAATGTATTCTCTGTTTCTCATTATGGCGCCAATTAGGTTTCCATTCTGTAAAATGAAGTTTAAATGTAATCTTTTTTTAATCCCCAGAGCTCAGAGCAGAGTTACAGAGCGTTGAGGAGCTGCTGCGGGCGTATGGAATCCCCACCTCACCCGGGGGACAGCAGCACAATAACGGTGAGCGTTTACGAACACGTTGAGTAATAGCAATATTGATGTAACATCGGCCGCTTTCATTCTGCAGCAGCGCTCCTGTGGGTAAAACCTCGCGCTTTGCAAAATCCTAATACAATATTACAACATATTAGAACATAAAGTTTCACAATTTTATTCATGAAGTTGTGAGCCTTGTTCTGCAAGTGGGAAAACGTACACTCTCGCTTTCAGCCGCCTCACACACACACACACACACACACAGAGTAAAATCACGTCCTGGGGATGCGGGGTGCAGTCACCTTCATCTGCGCTGGGCCATATTTTTCTCTTGAAGCAGAAATATTGTTATTCCGGGGAGAAAATGGAGGTTGAGACCAGGAAAGAGAGAAGACGGGTGGACAAAGAAAGCGTTTAAGGGATGGAGAGGAAACAATTTGGTGAATCTATAAACATGAATAAGAATTAAATTGCCCATATTAAAAATAGATGATTTTAGTTCATGGGAAAAGCTTGACATGATTGTACAATAGAAACGCGCGGAGAGCAGCACGGTGTGCGGAGGGCGGTATTGGTGTGTGCGCTCCTGACACGACAACAACACAGGTTCAGTGTTTGGGAATAATTAAAGATGCTACTAACTAAATTTTTAATAGCGTAACAGTAGGTCAGCTTTTTATGCTACATTAATGGATTTTGTGTCTGGTGCTGTAGTTCTCAGCTAATGGGTCACAACCTAAAAATGGGTCACAGGTGTGTTCAGATGGGCTTGTGTGCGGCTGAGAGAAATAATGCTAATTATGCAAAACGATAAAATGCACTACACAACCATACACAGATAGAACAGCAAGTCTCCAGTCTCCATTCGCATTCATTGTTTGCAAAAGTGAATGAGAGTGAATGGAGACTGGAGCTGTCGCTCTCTGACCCTCAGTCCCCAGAGGAAAACAAGTCACACAACACAAAGATAAACAAATAATGACAGATGCTTTTATTATTCCACTGAAATCAGATATCTGATTATTAACAACAATTCAGTTCTTTATAATGTTTCGTAATGTTACACAGTAGACATGCGTTTACATTTGTTTACATTACAAGCGGTAACGTGATTTTAAAATGTGACGTTTTTGCATATATTTTCAGGCCTGTTAAGTCTTAAACCCCTTAAACCAGTCTTAAACCAGTCTTAAACCAGTCTTAAACCCCTTAAACCAGTCTTAAAACACTTAAACCAGCCTGAACYTGTTTGCTGGTCTAAGCTGGCAAGACCAGCTAACGGTCTTACTGTAGGCTGGTTTAGGTGTTGTTTTCAGCAGCGTGAGCCCCTCTCATCCAATATTACAGACATGGCTCTTATTAGGTCCAATCACATCTCATTTCTCCTGCTGAAACGCCAGCGTTAAAGTTTCTAGTGCTGTCACCTGCGATGGTATTTGAGTGTGGCCCCTTCATACCTCCCCCAATTATACCTCCCAGCATGCAGTGGGAAGATAAATGAATGTAAACGTTGCCAATCGCTAGCTTGTTAGCGTCTAAAAGGCCCATGTTGGCATGACAAGAGCGACAGGTGCGCTAGCTTTCGTTTCCTGTGGCGTATCTGTTTCATTCTGGATTACTTAAGAGCAAAAAAAGGCCAGTCAGCTGGGTTTTCAAGCTTCCAGCCTGTATAATGAGACCGTGGGCTGATTCTATGCCACTAAAAGTACCAGAGCAGCTGCAAATTAGGGCCACAGACAGAACAGAGCTTGTGTCACAATGCTACACATTTCACATCACAGTTGGCGATGTTGTTTTGTTCAGCTAGAATTAGAGGGTATTTTTACATCGTCTGATGATCCTGGGGGGCTGTTACAGACAACATACACAATAAAGTGCTCAATTTTACTAGCTTTTAAGAGAAACGTGTGTGTGTGTGTTGACCTCTGTCCTCTAACATATTGTCCTGAGAGGATAAGATACAGGGATGAATTTAGACTGTTTATCTGTCATTCTGCCTGTCTCTCCATCATCTGTCTGTATGGTTGCCTACACAAACCGATCCTTGAAAAGTGGTTTGGGTTCTACGATGATAATACAATCACATTTTTAAATGTGATTCCAGTAGTATGGTTTATAAATTAAAATACTATGGTATTACCATCTGATACATCACTGATACCTCAACAGTAGTTTTTGTCAGTGCTGTAAAGCTGAATCACTGGCAGCTTAGACAGGTCATTCAACTGGAGAGATTTCACACCGGGTTTTCACAGCTTTAATTAGTGGGTCTATCTGAAAGGTTATTCCAGGCCCCATGAGCACACAGACACACATTGACTCAAACCGTGGCCCCTTAACAATACTGATTTACCAAGTGTTTATGTACATGTTCAGCTTTAAACTCTGACTTTTTTCCAGTCACCTGCTGGAAATGCTGACTGGATGGAACCAAAGACTATAGAATTAACAAGATACTGCAGTCATATTACAACGAATGGGGGAAAGTGCCACACTCAATATGGCCGCTTAAGCAAAGGAAGTCCCGCCTTTCAGGAAAAAAGAGACAATCATCTTTGATTGGCTCTTATTAGCCAGAATTATCTGTGCAAGGAGCTTTGTGAGGAAGTTATATACAACTTGCCAACTTTTGCCGTGCACACCTGAAAAAATCAATTTTTGAAAAAACTGTAAGGTCATTTGAGCTGTAGAAACTTAAGAAGCTGTAGAAATTTATGGTACAGATAATGTCAAGTTTAATTGTTGGTTGAAAACATGACCCTAACAAACCATTTTAAAAACATCTCTCTTCCCCTATTGCAGTAGGTAGTACTTGGTCTTGCATTACTGAAGTAGCTGCCTGGAGGTGTTGCAGAAATGACTGCGGAGTGACATGACTTTTCCTTGACGTGACTTTCCTGGTGGAACTTAACTGGTATTTCTTGAGGTTTAAAGCCATGTTTTGTAAACTAGCGGAAACAAGACTCACATGTGTTGGATGTCTGTTATTTGGGTGTCAGTGATACTGGCCGTCTGCGCAGGACTTTTAAAGATAATGAGGGAGGCAGAGGGCGAGCGTGTGTGAGAGGAAAATGAAAGACAGTGTGGATGAAACAGTATGTGCATGTAGCCGGTGGCAGTTTGGGGTTCTCCATACTGTGATTGTAATTAAATCTATGTGCTGCCAGGATTTTCTGGCACTTCACTCCTCACTGAACCTCTTTCCATCTGCCACACGCGGTTCTAACACAAGCACCTACAGGACATTTGGAGAACAGAGGCTGAACGCCTGCCCTCTTTTTTCTTAGCGTTTTTGTTCCTCCCTTCCTTAACCCAGGGGGATGTTAGGACCCTGCAGCTCAGCCAAATGCATCACAGGGAAAAGCGATGTGATAGAAACTAGATGTTTAAGATTTCATAAAGAAAAGGTGTGTGATGCTTGCATGTGAAGGATGTTTGGGTGTTGCCAGGGCGTTGCTATGGCGTTTGCTAAGGTTTTGCAATCACGTTTGTATGATTGGTTCGTAGATATAACTCAGATCACTCCTTGCATGTTATATATGTGCCTGAATCTTATTGCTTTTTTGACTCATTTATGTGCTTGGTACACTAATGTACAGTATGTAACTAACCCGGGTTCAGAGGAGATATGACTGCCACGCTCAAGACCGCCACGCAATCTCTGTAGAACTAGCTGTTCAAGCTCATGTTCTGTCCTGTCTTGTTTGTGGGGGTGGTGTGGTGTAGTGGTGAAGGACAGGATGACCAGAAGGTTGCAGGTTCATGCCCTGCAAGGAGCATAAACCACCAGCTATCAGAGAACGTTCTCAGAGTGTTTCTCCAAATGTTTGAAAAATGTTCTTATAAACAAGCAATAGCGCTAATAGAACATCTAAAAAACTGGACATTCTGAACCTTCAGAATAGCATTTTTAACATTTTTGGCAATTAGTGGAAACGTTAGGGAAATGTTCTTACAACCTAAATTTGTTAGCTGAGCATTAGCAGCACACTAGTATTGAGCATGGCATCTTAACCTCTGATGGTCTCAGCATCAGGTCCACAGAACGTTCTCACAAAAGGTCAGCAGGACACATGTACACACACTGTGATTTGTGTTTGTGAAACACTTTGAGTGTGTACGGACGAGCTGTATAAAGCCACAGAATACCAAAACCTGAATATTAGTCAGATGTTACACTTCAGCTGTACATTTAACCCAGTGAGAGCCGAGAGAACATGGTGTGAATGATTACAGAGCAGCTGAAAGCAGTTCTGTGCATAAAACTACCCACATCAAAGCTGTGAGTATCAGTTTAAAGGTGTACACACCCTTTATCTCTCTCTCTCTCTCTCTCTATCTGACGGCCTGAATATGCCTTTTAACTCAGCGAGGCACTAGATCTCCTTTTGTCTTCAACTGGACACCACAGGTCATCAGTTATATACGCGGTGTGTGTGTGTGAGGGAACTTTCTGATTACAGTATTTAAGGTGTATTGTATGAATGGAAATATGGCTGAAATGAAAACTCTATGAAGAGGGACAGCTGGAATGGAAAGTGAACTATAAATGCTGTTATTATGGGGTGCATGTACGTGTGCCGGGACTAAAATCCCCTCTGATCCAACGCTTACCATGCAGCCTAACTTTGCTCCCTTATCAAACACAGTGCAAACAGACTGGACAGGGAAGGTCAATTTTTTCATGTTTAAAAACAACTCAATTACAAGATTTTAAATCGATCCAAATAATTGGCTTACATACAGTATACTGTTTAGGTTTATATTTAGGCTACAGTTAGCCAGTAACTGTAAAGTTTGGAGTCAGAAGTCAGTTTGAACAGATGCTTGTTTTCTATAGCAGTGCATCTGTAAGACAGCCATGTGTTGAGTTTGGGCTTCTACACTGAAATTATACTCGTGTGTTTTTGTGATAACTCTTAAGGAACCCACCACTCCCCGTAAGAGACTATTTAAAATCAGGGCAGGTTGTCACATTGTTATCACGACAATTCAATATATTCAAATGTAATATATCATATTGTATATATATGGAAGCCAAAACATTTAACGGTTTTATTAATTATTTGTTTTTTAATATATAGTGCTTTACAATTCTTGTACCATTTAAATCTGTATTCCCTATTTTATTAATAAATTGTTTATAATATGTATGTGTTATCTAATATCCACTGATCTATAAATGCATAAAAATTAGACGTTGGCACTGAAACAAATGGCAAATTGGTCTGATTTTTCTCTGCAACGAGCATCACAAAGATTTTAAAGAAGCTTTTCTTCAGTCCTCTTATATTTACTGTCTAAATTCTGCAGCACCTTCTGCAACACAAAAATAAAACAACCATTTTCCTGTATAAACCCAATCTCAGGCAAACTATTTTACATTCATCATCACTGTCCTCCCTCTCCCTCCCTCTCTCCCTCTCTCTCTCTCACTGTTATATCTGAATCTCTCATGTTGACTCAAGGTGACCTCAGTTGAACTCCTAAGCTGCTGTGATAGTTTGCGGGGTTTTTTTTACGTTTCTTAACACTGAATGACGGGTAAATAAGCTCATGTCAGTGAGTGAACCAGGTACAATCAATCAGGAAGAGATTACGAATAGGTCAGTAAACCTTTTGAACTAAAGGAAGGTCTCTCAGAAAAACCAGAAATCAATTCTGTCAACAGCTCGGGTGTTTTCAATACAATGACTCCTTTATTTAGTTGCTTTTAAAGACTGACCAAATTGGTGAGGGGTCAGTGAATTTGATAAGATCATAGATTCTTCAACTTGCATGCTGTCACGTCAAAACCATCGTAAAATGAACACAGTGAGATTTACAGCAGAGAAACCGCAGAAATATACAACAGGAATAAACAATTTTCTAAAGAAAAAGATTTTGAAGTCAGAAAATCCAGATCTGCATCTCATAGGGAATGTTTCAGAGTTTGAAGTTTCTCCATCGGCACACCCAGAGGTGTAACGCGTCAATAGAGGGCGCTGTTTAGCCTTTCCAGTAATTCAACCCTGCGTTTTCATAAAGCAGCCTATTACAGCTACCATACAGTTTTCATTTCCTCTCGTATTTTTACCCTGAACCTCGCTCTCCTTTTCTGCATTCTGTTCTCTCTCTTTAATGTTCTCTCTTCTGCACTTTTGCATCGTATTTCATGAACCCCCTGCGATCGGACTTGACATCTTCATTTTCTCCTCAGACACAAGCTGCTTTTCAAGAAACCTGCAGTTCAAACTTCTGAAAACATCATCTGAGGAGAAACTGTGTTTGTGAACATGCGGCTGGCAGTGAGGTTTCAACTGTTTCATATTTCGTTCCTGTTCAGCATGAGCTTCTTGTGGCCAGTGCTGACACTGAAAACCGATGATGTCATGTTTCGCATTTCAACTGGACACGTACATAATGAATTAAACATCACTTATTGACCACAAAATACACTGTGTTTACAACTTTGAACCTGGACTTTGCAGTGCATATTGTAACGCCTCGCTATTACTTTCCCAATCTACCAGCAAATTAAAGCGCCATGTTTCATTATTTATGAAATACGGTCATAATAATCAAAATAAGAATCTTGTCAGATTTATTGATGGAAACTGTTGAAGATGTCTGTTGTGACGCATGTGAGCACAGAGCAGCTGTTTGAACAACCTCTGAGAGTTACATATAAATGTTTTTGTTACATATTACCCATATACTGTAATGATATATACTATATGTGAACCTTATATGAACCTTATAGTGTTCCTATAGCTCAGCTGGTAGAGCGCTGCATTAACAGTGCAGATTGTGGGGTTGATTGCCAGGGAACACGTACTCATGATGTATATTTTGAATGCACTGTCAGTGGCTTTGGGTTAAACCGTCTGCCAAATGCATACATGTAACTATGTAAAAAGGCATAGCATGGCATTTAGACTTCAAATTTATCCTCAATAACTTCTTATAACATTTAAAATGAATTAAGCTGTCATTATAACTGACCGCATAGTCTGACTGTGGTTGACCAATCAGAATCAAGCATTCCAGAACGACATGTAATCGAGTACAATGACCGTGTCTCTTCTACGTACACAATACGAGGTGAAAATTGCTTTCCACTCAGACATCAAACATTTATGAAGTATGTTCTGCATGAACTGTGTTCATGTATGCCAGCTCATATCCATCAGCTCTCAGAAGGACCTCTGCTCTGAGATATGACTGCAGTTCTATTGATGAGATCAGCCTTTACTCTTGTCTGCCTCTCAAGTCCTGCCAAGATCAATAAGTCCTTTCCTTGATGGACACATGACGTCCTGTTAAAGCATCTTGACGGGGGACAGCATGCAGCCACGTCCACAAGAGCTAGTCAGCATGCTTTTGAGCCCGATATCAGTCGCAAATATTTTCTTAATTGCGTTCATTTGCCATCTGTTTGTAGCAAACTGTTGTAAGGGGAGGACAAACTAGCAGTCATGGCCTAATGGTTAGGGAATCAGACTTGGTCTGATTAGACTTAAAGGTTGCAGGTTTGATTCCCACTACCTTGAGCAAAGCACCCCTCCCTCAGTTGCTCCCCGGGCTCTGCAGTGATAGTTGTCCACTGCTTCTGATGTGTGTGTGTGTTCAAGACTTGAAGTGTGTGTGTTCACTCCTCACCAGTATAGGTTAAATGCAGAGGTCACATTTACCTGAGGTACCATACCTGACAAATATGTCACTTCCATTACACATACCTTTACACTGCTTGGGTTTATGGGGCGGGCCCAACGTTATAAATTTGGGCCCCTTGTTTTCCAGTGGTGACTGTACAGGCAGGACAGTATACAGTAAGTCCATCGCTAAGCAGTGGTTATGTGACCCGTCCTTGACTGTGAGTTAGTCTTGTGTGAATCCAGAGTTTAGTCATGCGCTTCGCATAATTCCCTGCTAAGAAGTCTGGAAGAATTTCAGTGTCGCCGCATCAGAGCTGATTATAATGCACGTTGGGCTCCCTGCCATCATCACAATAAAACTGTCAAAGCACGTTTAGCGGAGTTGTAAATAAAGACATTAAAATGTCATTATTGATGTTGAGCTATTGACTGTTTTTTGTACAGTAAATATATATTGGATCTGACAACATATCTGTTATTGTAAATTAGAGGGCATAGTGAGTCCTCTAGTGTAATGACCGCCAGTGAAAAATCAAAGACTCCACCGATTTAAGAATTTTACAGGAATGTCTAGTTAACACACTGCAGAGCAGAATATGTTCAATATTAAAATCATATTTGTAATTTAAATTTCTTTCACTGTATGTCCTTTTGTAATCTTAGCTTTCCTTTTGCAGTTGTATTGCGTGGTGCGTTTGGTAGACACTCTTATCCAGCACCTTTTTTTGTTTGCGCATTCTTTGGGAATCAAACCCATGACCTTCAAACCCTGTATTGCTAGCAGAATGCTCTCTAACAAGAGATACAGGAAAGCATTGCTGTTCCTGTAGCTGTGCAGAGCTTCCAGACTTTCTTCTCATTTTTTCTTTCAGTCATTTGTCTTTGGTTTCTTTTTATCATTTATTTTTTCTTTCATATATTTTCTATCCTTTCACTTTTTCCACACTTTCTTTCTTTTTTGTCTTTCGCCGGTTCTTTCTTCTGCACTGTTTATTCTGCTGTGGATGAAGAAAGTGCTAGATTTTAGTAAGATGTTGTGTCAGATCTGTAGCTGCTCTGTGTAGCTCACACGGTCTTTTGCTCCTTTTAAACTATTTCTGCCTGTTTCTGATAGCTGGAAATAGCCTCATAAACATGCATGAACATTGTACACCGCACACAGTTCTCATTATTTTGTCATTTGAACAAGGTCTCTTTCTCACAGAGAATTCCTTTAACAAGTGCTGGAACCTGAGCACTCCGGCTGCCGAAACCTGAGCACTCCGGCTGCCGGAAGCTGAGCACTCCGGCTGCCGAAACCTGAGCACTCCGGCTGCCGAAACCTGAGCACTCCGGCTGCCGGAAGCTGAGCACTCCGGCTGCCGAAACCTGAGCACTCCGGCTGCCGGAAGCTGAGCACTCCGGCTGCCGGAACCTGAGCACTCCGGCTGCCGGAACCTGAGCACTCCGGCTGCCGGAACCTGAGCACTCCGGCTGCCGGAACCTGAGCACTCCGGCTGCCGGAAGCTGAGCACTCCGGCTGCTGGTCAGTGTTACTTGTGGCATCAGTCGGGAAAGTGACGTTTGGCGTCTTTTCAGTCTTTCAGAGCCTATAAAATAATTCTGTTCCAGATTAAACTGATATATCTGCTACATGAGCAGTGTGCGGCTCAGTTACTCCAGACCTGGACCATCCGAAAATGTAGCAGCAGCATGAGATGGGTTCAGTATGAGACCAGCAGTTCATTTTGATGAGATACACGGACACACAAAATATTTGTGCATGTATATATATGCGTTATGACACCTTGTATGTGTCAAACTGCATGAAAACACACAGGTATTACATACACTGAACTCAATGAAAACATGCGACGATTAACAACCAATTAAAAGCTATTTTGCTCACACAATACGTAACAAAAATGTTTTGTTTATTTGAAGGGATGAAATGTTGACATTGGTGATCTTTGCTGCTGTGTAAATTTCACCACACAAAGAGTAAAATGTCTTTTATCACTTAGCTGTTTGAGTTAGATTCATAGATAACTAACAGAATTAAACAGTTTGAATTAAATTGGCTAAATATGGTAAACAACATATTTTACACAGGTCACAGGTCAGCACATTAACACCTTACATGGTGCTGAGAAGCAGCACATTTTTTCGGGTCAGGAACCATAACTAGAAAAAATGATTTGTGGTATTTTTGGCTTAGGACAATTAAAGGTGTACCACACAACCCTAGAGGAAATGATCTCACAGAGCTGATGACTGAGGTAAGTGCCTTTTACTGTAGAACAAAAATCGCTGTCCAATAAATAGATGATTTATGTTCTTCTTAACTCTTGTGTTGAATTTGTGTCAGGTACTCGAATTCTGAACGTCTCGTTCTCTGTCTCATCACCAAATGTGCAAGTCGTGAAAAAGATAATTGAATATCATTGATTTTGAAGTGGGTAACTTTTATTGGGAGTCTCTTTGTTGCAATCAATGAGACAAATTCTGTGTGTTTCAATTTGCACTGCACGCCAAAGCAATTGTAGTATTCAGCTGTTGTTTACCGAACGACTTTTGTCCTTATCGCTATGTTCCAAGCTCTGCACGGCGGTAACTCAATAACGGATCATTGCGCGGGTTTGTCCGTCAAACGTTGTGTCCTTGGCAACATTCCTCTGAATGTCACCAAACATCTGTCAGCGTGCCAGAATCTGTATCATTTCCCTGGTAACCTCGCACGGTGGCGTGTCCACATGGATGCACAACAATTACAGTCTGTTGTTGATCTGGGGTGCTGAATGGAATGAAATGGCACAAATTGAACCTGCTGACATAAGCTGATGTAGCAGACATCTTGCCAATGGTGGTTACAGATGTCAGCAGTGACAATGAGCTTTTTGCTCCTAGCATTGTGTCTTTAAGACATCATGTCCAGAAATATTAGCAACAAGTATATTTAAAAACTCAACAACACTGTGTTCTGTTCAGTTCCTTGATGCACCCTCTCCATGTTTTAAACCGAAGAATGCGTCTGTACATAGACGCATAGAAGCATAACCGTTCATCATTAAAACTTGTCATCAGATTGGTCCAAAATCTTTTTTATCAGCTGTTATATAGTATATATGCCTATATGCCTATATATATATATGCATTGTATATTATATAGAAGTATTTAGACTGTATACAGTGTATATTGTGTAAACAGTGTATGACAAAGAATAATTAGCTAACAGGAAACGTTCTCAGAATGTTGGCCAATGTTCTCTCAACGTTCTCTCAAAGTTATTAAAAATATTCTTGCAGTAATGTTATGTGCCATTGTTGTGTTATCCGCCAACTTTAGCATAAAACATTGTTCTGAAAATGTTAGTAAAAAAATGTTAGTCCTAAATTGTTAGTGCAATGTTTTAAAAATGTTACAGAATACAATAATGTTAATACAATGCCTAAATAACTGGACATTTTGACGTTTTTGTTACTTAATGGAAACGTGTATTCTTATAACCTAAGATTGTTAGTTGTGGACGAGTGTTTTGGAGTGAAATTGTGGGTGAAATTGGTGCAGCTGGTCCTGAGAAGGTGCAGACAGTGTGCTGCGACTCATCCTGTGACTCGTGTCACTCATGGACGATCAGCCATTCAGCTTTTTCATGTGATGAAGCTGCAGTGAGTCCAGCAGAAGCTCCGTCTCTGTTTGGTGTTCTGCTTGAGGTTGTAAGGACAGCTGTTACCGAAAAATACTGAGACACACAGACACTTAGCGAGGTTTTAAATCCACTGTACTGCCTCATAATTGCGTGCCTCAGCGAAACGCAGTGTTTTGAGGGATATTATGGACTGTTGAGGATCAGAACCGAGTCTTAAGTTGCCGGGTCGCAGCTGACTCTGCACATAAACCTAAATTCTTCTCCTGCAGAAGAACCTAAATACTTAATACTTATACATACATAGAGAGAG
>JAZGTI010005511.1:0-25282 GCA_036877585.1 Botia kubotai
ATAGATAGATAGATAGATAGATAGATAGATAGATAGACAGATAGATAGATGATCTGAAATGAAACTCTTAAACGTTGTGGGTTTATTATTGCTTACAATTCATTCAACAGTTGGATTAAATCACAATTCCAAATGCACGTAACAGCACTTACAGACCTTGGTTGCTATAGTTACTCTCTAAACAGATTACCTAAGTGACTCCCTGCTGATAGATAAAAGGAAAGATGAATTGTACAATTTTTCACTTTTGCCAGTTAACAATAACAAAATATAAAAGATTTTTAAGGAGAGCAAAAGGTTGCAATGGGTCTCAAATTTAATTCACAAAATTTGAAATTAAAAACCTAAAAACAAACCGTAAGCATATAAAATGTATTTTAATAAAGGAGAGTTTCTTTGTCAGTGGGCGTACAGGGTGGGTTTAAAGAAAAAGTGCCAGCGAGGTTGAGGGCCGATCAGGCAGAAACTGTATCGTGCTGGGTGTGGACAGAGATTTGGCTCTGAACAGGATTAGAGCAGGTGACCCCTAATGCTCCTTGCTGACCACAGAACAGCTGTAATCCTTCAGTCTTATTAATAACTGTTTAAGCTGAGGGTCTCCAGGGTCTCTGCTGAGTGAACTTGTTTAATAACTGAGTGACTTCTGATGTTAATTATCTATGACTAATTCATTTTTAAGTGCCTTCCCACCAGCATAACTGTGGTATGAATTTATCTTTCTGCTTTTTATAATCTCACGCAAAGGTGGTTATAGGCCACAATTTTTAAAGGTAGCACAAAAATCACTTTGAATGTACTGACATTAAAGCTTTGATGAATGACACTGTTCATTGGAGACAGTTTTAACTTTCTTTTGCTGGAAATGTGTGAGGCCGTTGTTAATTCTAACAGAATGAATGAAATGGTTGTTTATACTGAACGCTTCAGTGGCGTAAGTCTGGGCGAGTATAGGACGCCTTGTGAAGGACAAATGTTGAGGGAAAAGAGAACATTCTCAGAACGTTATCAAAAGTTCTCTCAAAGTTATCAAAAAGGTTCTTGCAGTAATGTAAGCACAACATTTTTTAATGGCATATATTATACATCAAAAATATTATTTTTAAGTTGTTAGTGGAACATTTAAAAAAAATTACCGAATTAAAAAAACAAGGAGTAACTGGACGTTTTGAATGTTTCTAGAACTTTCAAAATAATTTTTAACTTAATAAAAAATACAAACTTTAACGTTTTTGTTACCTAATGGAAACATCAGGGAAATGTTTTACAAGCTAAATGTGTCTACAAGAATGCAGCGTCACTTCCCAGAACAACACAAATGAAGTTTAAAATACAGGCATTAAACTGATCCTCCAAAATCTGTTTTCTCAAGCCTTTCCTCAGACTCCCAGACAAGTCCAGACACCTGCGCTGCTAACACACTCTGTTTTGACCTCTGTTTGCGGACCTGAACTCATCTGTCACCAAAACTGTTTTGACAGTTTTAACAGCAAGCTTTCCTCCCCCAAATCTGGAAGAGAACATATCCAGTCAAAGACAGGCCCGAGCCAGTGCTGTAACGAACTAAAATAGCACTAATGAGATCTGGAGACCCCATTGTCACAACCGAGTGCATTTCAAGCAAAAATAGACCTGATAAGCTTCACAATTGTTCCTGTGGAATAACTGAAGAACAGCTGTGACACGTGATAAGAGATGCGGCATTCCTGTAGATCACTGACTGTACAGAGCAACACAACTTCAGCTACTCTGTATTCCTGTGTGCCCAGCTAACACTTTTAAGTTGTGTAAGAACGTTTCCCTAATGTTTCCATTGAGTAATTTTAATATTAATATTAATAATAATGTTAAAATTGTTATTTTGAATGGTCTAGGAACATTTATGCATTTATGTTGTTGTTTGGTTATGAGAACGTTATTCAAACCTTTTAATGCTGTAATGTTTTTAAAAACGTTCCACAAACAACTTTAGAATAATGTTTGTATGTATAACGTTTAAAAATGTTCCACTGTTGTTACAACAAGAACTTTTTGATAACTTTGCGAGAACTTTAACCAATGTTCTGAGAATGTTTCCTGTTAGCTGGATCGCTAAAGCCACTCTAATTTATTTAAATTGTTACGGTGTTGCATATAAACTAAAGCATTGTGTATTCCATCAACTAGCTCTGAATAATGCCAGGGAGAATGTTGGAGCCCCATATTTTATACCACACCTCTCCCTTAGGTTACCTGAACCAGACAGAACCTGATGTTATCACTGGGTTGCCTTACTTGCAAAAGTTTGTATGATTTATTTTTTGATCTACTCTACAGGACATGCTGCTACATTTATTTAAAAAAAACAACCAAAAATCAAAAGCAAAACTTTCACATAGCTCAACTGGTAAAGTGTTGCATTAGCAAGGTCATGGGTTCACATCTCAGGGAGATGAATACACGCACAGTGGATTTCTTTAAAAGTATCTGCTGAAGGAAGTTGTTGGTTTTCATTTTTTAACATTAGAACAATCTGGCATAAACAATCTAGCAAAAACATGAAATATTAAGTGGAAAGTTTTTGACAAGGACAAGCGCTTTTTGAAAATAAATGGACTGTGATGGAGTCCAGGAAATACTGGGTTCATAACTCAGCAGATAGAGCTCAGATCTGTAATTGATGAGCAGGAACAGACCGAACGGACTGAAGAAATGACAATATGAACCGTTGCTAGGAGATGTAAAAGGTGTGTAATGATGAAGTCATATAACCGTGAGGGAAAGGTAAACCGTTATGATTGATGAGTGTGCGTTCTATGAAAAATGATAAACTTACTAATATCTGTTGTTGCCAAATGTGGATGAAAATAAAGGCAGATGATTGTGGCTTACACTTGTTGACTGTCATCCTCTTTCATCTTCTGAGAACATCTGCTGCTTTCCACAAAATATCCAATAACATCAAAATAACCATTATAATAAATACAGTGCTGTGTTTGAGCAATGATAAACAATGTCTGAGCTTTCACTTTGACAGTTCTTCACACTGATATACTTTCAGAATACAGTGCGCCGCATTAAAAGCGCTAATAGATTGTGACATTCAAGTTCCTGATTGTGCGTAACAAATAATAAATCGCGGTAAATCAAAAGAAGGAACAAAAGGGCCATAAATCAATGCAACTGAAGTCTAATCTGAGTTGTCTGATTCACACTGGGGGTGTTGACAGGGCTGAAATCCTCTGTGATGGGCATAATTTTAAGCCTTACTAGAAACATCAGCCAAACAGCAGGAAGTCAGAATAGTTGGCTCTGTGTGTGTGTGTGTGTGTGTGTGCGTGTGTGTGTGCAGGTTTAATTTAACTTAGGGGATTTTTTGGAGGTCCTTACTAGTAAAAATATGGCTCATAAATCATCCAAATGATATTACACTTTGAATTGAACAAGGTTAACAGGTTTGTGCGAGGGTTAGGCTGTATGACATGCACTTACTAATATAGTGAAACAAACCTGTGTGTGTGTGTGTGTGTGTGTGTGTGTTAATAAATGTTGTTTTTTTCTCTTGTATTAAACTTCATCTAATTTATATCCAAAATATGACATCTTAGCTGTAGATTGATAATATATTTATATAATGACAAATACAGCAAAGTGCTGCTATACACTTATTATGATTGCAAGTATATTGCAAACAATTGCATTCTAACTGCAATCAAAATTCAATTTCAAACAAATTGAAATATGTTGAAATATGAATTTATACTTTAAGACCTCAGCGGAGTTTTTTCTCTCTTTCTTTAACACCTGCTCGGTTTTCTCACATCTTTTTGGAACCTGTTCAGAGAAATGTTCACGTCTTATCAATCATTAAAATACACCATATGTGTGAAATATTAAGTGTTATCAAGCAACATTTGACCCAAATAACTGGCATGTCTGATTCAGAGTCACGTTTAAAAGACATTTTGAGAATCTTGGCAAGAGCAGAACGATGACAGACTTTTCGAATGACATGCACTACTTTACTACTTTAAGGGTTTTCCGTGTAATCGCGGTTGAATTAAATCATTATTTTAAAGATACTCTCTCTGTTGAAGAGTCTGAGTGTCTGTCTCTCTTGAAAAACAGAACACACTTCCAAACAAGATATAGGGATATAGTGGTACTCGGTTCAGCACGCACACACAAACACACACGCACACACACACTAAAAAAACATGATTTTCACTATGACCACCAGAGAGAGCTGGAACAAAGCACAGTGGCTAAAATGTATATAAATGAATGAACACAGCATTGTCCATTATTGTAATGGAGATTACCATATTGTAATGATTCTCTACAATTTTTGCATGCTGGTTGTCTTGTTTCTTAGTATTTTTTACTTTCTTTGACTGCCAAAGCAAGCTACAGCGAGTGCACTACAGAGTAAAGACAATACAAAAGTCGATCCGTTTAGAAACACATAGTTTTTATACAATACAAACGATATGTCTCTTTTAACAACAGAAAGCACGAGCGCTTTACGGAACATTCACTTCTGCAGAGCCCGTGCTGACAGCCCAGCTTGACGTTGACTGACACGGCCCGCGACCAATTAGAGCGCGTAGAATGCATTCCGCCGTCGGCACCAACCAATCGCGCAAGGGAGGGCGTGGTTAAGCACACGGCTCCGCAAGGCATGAAGTTTATCGCAGCGCGCGAGCTGCTGAGGGAGAATGATGCGCCTTACCGCGGACGCGAACGGGAGATTTTCACGTACTTTATTTTAACTTTCCCCGCTTGCTCATCCCAGCACGGATTTTTTTTTGCACGGCGCTGCACGTAAGCTCGTCTTTTTGGCTCCCGTCACAAATGGCTTGGAGTACATCGGAGCGGCGAGCACGTCTTTACGCGCACTTGTTTTGCTTTATGTTGACTGTGATACGCAACGCATCCGCACAGGGACACGAGAGTTTGGGATTAACATACGGTTTGCGATCTGAACTTTCAGAAGACGCTATTCTCGTTGCCAATAATGGAATACGCGTTCCCTTCGGCAGATCTGTGTATATAGATCCCATCAACGATTTGGTGATTCAAGTTCAGCCCGGCGACAAGTGCACCATCACGGTGTTGGATAACGACCCGCTGTCGCAGAGACCCGGGCAGCTGTCTCCGAAAAAGTTTCCGTGCGAATTCGGTCCCAGCGATGTAAAATACTCGCATTTTGGCTCCAGGAGCCCTTCAAAAGACAGGGTGAGACTTCAGCTGAGGTATGACACACAAACCGACACAGTCGTTATTCCCTTCATGATGGAAGTGGAGGTGATCTTCACTCAGCTTGAAGTTCTCACCAAACACATGCCACTGGTGGTGGAGAAACTGCTTGGGGTCAGTCATTCTATTGATAACAAAATTCTGGAGTTCACCTATGATAGAAATGCATATATGTGCAAAATTACATCTCTAGCCGGCGGTGGCTTTTTGCCCAGGTATGGAAAGCTGGTTGATGATGGTAAATTAGGGAAACCAGTGGACTGTGATGAGTTTGTCAAGATGAACGTGCGCTACCAGCACACTTTTGCCCATCGTTCCCCAAACAGGGATTACGTCCCCATGTATTTAGAATTGCAGGACAAAGAGGCAAATGTACTAAAGCAAGAGTTTTTCCAGATTGTGGTGCTCATTAGGGAGGGTGAGGAAAACACAGCCCCCAAACCAAGTTTCGTTGCGATGATGATGATGGAGGTGGATCAGTTTGTGATGACAGCTATAACTCATGACATGCTAGCGGCTGAGGATGTCGAATCTAATGCTGATGATCTGATCTTTAACATCACTTCCCCGCTGTCTTTTGAAGAAGGCTACATTGTGAGCACTGATGATAGAAATTTGCCCATCACTTCTTTTTATCAGAGAGACCTGAAAGATCTTAAAATAGCCTACAAGCCTCCGTCTGTGGATTCGGATGCGGAGAGAATCTTCCAAATTGAGTTTGAGGTGGTAGATACGGAGGGTGCTGTATCAGACCCCTTCGCCTTCATGATCGTGGTTAAGCCCATGAATACTCTCGCGCCTGTTGTGACTCGAAACACCGGGCAGCTGCTGTATGAGGGTCAGTCCAGGCCACTTTCCAGCTCCCAAAACCTACAAATTAGTGACGAGGACAATTTAGACCACGTTCAAATAACCGTTATTGATGGGCTGCGTCACGGAGAGCTCACGGTCTTGGGTTCAAGGCGAAAATACTTCACGCCGGCGGATCTTGATGTAGGCAGTGTAATCTACCAGCACGATGGCAGCGATACGTACAGCGACAATATCATTTTCAGAATGACAGATGGAAAACATGAAGTGGAGTTTTTGTTTCCCATCACTGTGGTGCCCACCGACGATGAGCCGCCGATAATCAATGCCAATACGGGTTTAATCCTGTTTAAAAACCAAATGATGCCCATTTCCCTGTTAACACTCAGTGCAGCAGATATAGATTCTGAGGATTCCACTATTAAGTTTATTATGGTGCCTCCCTTCTCAACTATTGGAGAAGTAATACTAAGGCAGTCAGATGCACCTGAAGATCCATCCTCCTGGAAGTTCAATGCAGAAGATGAAATGTATGAGAAAGTAGTGACCGAATGGTACCAGCAAGATATCACAGAGGAAAAGCTGTTTTATAGGCATATTGGACCGCATAACACAAAGACCATCATGGACCAGTTTAGTTTTCGCGTGCAGGATGACAACGACCCCCCGAACCAGTCAGGTGAAAACTCATTCCTCATCAAAATTCACCCCATTGATGATATTGCTCCAGAGTTGTACCCCGGGACCACCCTGCAGGTCACCGTTCACGAGTACCAGCTCACCTATTTTCGAAAGAAATTCTTGCGCTACACAGATCTGGACTCAGAAGACCGAGATCTGAAGTACACCGTTACCCAACCGCCCACTGACACGGATGAAAACAGCCCTGGCATTCTGGGAAGCATTGTGTTGACCGAGAGTCCAGACGTAGAGGTCACAGAATTCACTCAGGCACAAATAAATCATCACAAGGTAGCATACAAACCCCCCGATCTGGAACTCGGAATAACTCCACATGTGGTGCAGTTCCATTACAAAGTCGAGGACACGGCGGGAAACGGTGCAGACGGAATTTTCACCATTTTTTTGCAGCCGGTTGACAACAAGCCCCCCCAGATCACCAACAGTGGTTTCACCGTACAAGAACGAGGGATGCACATCATCACGCGCCTCGAGCTGGACACCACGGACGCTGACACGGACAGCTCGCAGATACTGTTTACAATTATCCAGCCTCCAAAGCACGGTCAGATTAAATATATATTCACTGATATGACTAAAGGCAATTCGTTTAACCTGCACGATATAGCCAATGGCAAAATCTCTTATGTTCATAATGGAGAAGAGTCCACCAGCGATTTCTTTAAGCTGGATGTAAGCGATGGAGTCCATGTTGTGACCATCACAGTCCGGATCAATGTGAAACCTGTTGATGATGAAGCTCCTACCATAAGTCTTCCAGAAGGCACTATCGGTTCCTACATCGATGTTTTGGAGAACGGAGCGACGGAGATCACCACCAATGTTATCCGGGGTCGAGATGAGGACACGGATGATCTCCGACTGACTTTTATTGTTGAGGATCCCCCAGTGTTTGGTGAAATATTAGTGAATGGCGTGTCATCCAATAGATTCACTCAAGCAGACATCATTAGTGGCTTGGTGGTATATGCACACACAAGTGGAGAGGTTGGCTTGACTACAAAACAGGACTTCTTTAATCTTACCCTTACTGATATGTCTGACGAATGGACGGTGGGGGGTAATAAAATTAAAGGGGTTCAAGTGCAGGTCACCATCCTGCCGTTGGACAGCCAGGCCCCGGAGGTCTTTGTTGGCTCCCCATTCCGTGTGGTAGAAGGTGAGAAAAATGTTATTGACATTTTGCACATTAGCGCTAACGATATTGACACCCCTAACGACGACCTTCTTTGCACCATTATCGTGCAGCCCACCTCAGGATATGTAGAAAATATCTCCCCTGCTCCAGGCTCAGAGAAATCCAGGTCGGGGGTCCCCATTAGTGCGTTCACTATTAAAGACATCAGGGAAAATCACATTTATTACGTGCAAAGTATCCATAAAGGTGTTGAGCCAGTGGAGGACAGGTTCACCTTCAGATGTTCTGATGGGATAAACTTTTCCGACAGGCACTTTTTCCCTATTGTGATAATTCCATCCAATGATGAAAAGCCAGAGATCCATATGAGAGAGTTTGTGGTGATGGAGGGCATGAACATTGTGATTGACACGCCAATATTGAACGGTGCTGACGCTGATATTCCTGCGGACGAACTCACGTTCATTATTTCAAAGCCTCCGAAACACGGATATGTTCTGAATCAGCTGACCTCAGGCACCGTTCCTGTGACAAACTTCACTCTGGATCAGATACGAGAAGCCTCCAGTATTGTGTACGAGCACGATGATTCAGAAACCACAGAGGACAGTTTTGAAGTGCTGCTTACAGACGGGAAGTTCACCGTGCAGAAAACCGTCATGATTATGGTCATTTTAGTCGATGATGAAACTCCAAGAATGGCCATTAACGATGGCCTTGAAATAGAGATTGGAGACCTAAAAATAATCAACAGCAAAGTTTTAAAAGCCACTGATCTGGATACAGAAGACAGCACGTTAACTTATGTCATCCGTTATGGACCAAATCAAGGATTTTTACAAAAGAGAACTCCATCCGGACAGCTGGTGAACGTAACTGTTGGTATGAACTTTACTCAAAATGAGGTTGATCAAGATATGATCATGTATGTTCACAACGGACAAGAGGGAGTTCGTGACCTTATCAAGTTTGATGTAACGGATGGCATTAACCCTTTGATTGACCGGTACTTCTATGTAACTGTGGGTGGAATCGACATGGTGTTTCCCAATGTTGTCAGTAAAGGAGTTTCTCTTAAAGAAGGCGGGAGGGTGACCTTAACCACAGACCTGCTCAGCACCAGCGATCATAACAGCCCTGACGAGCACCTGATTTTCACTATTACTCGTGCTCCTGTCAGAGGTCACCTGGAATGCACCGACACACCAGGTATGCCCATTAGCTCCTTCACTCAGCTCCAACTAGCTGGTAACAAAGTTTACTACATCCACACAGCTGATGACGAAGTAAAGATGGACAGCTTTGAGTTTGAGGTGACCGATGGTTACAACCCAGTGTTCCGCACCTTCCGGATTTCCATTACTGACGTGGACAACAAAAAGCCTGTGGTCACCATTCACGGACTGACAGTCAACGAAGGCCAAAAAAAATTAATCACCCCTTTCGAGCTAACTGTGGAGGACCGTGATACTGCCGACCCTCTTTTGAAGTTCACAATCACCCAGTTGCCCGTCCATGGCAAACTGCTGTTTAACAACACCCGACCCGTGACATCCTTCACCAAACAGGACCTGAATGAGAACATGATCAGCTACAAGCACGACGGGACGGAATCTGCGTCTGACAGCTTCTCTTTTTCTGTAACCGATGGAACTCACACAGACTTTTATGTGTTCCCTGACACCATTTATGCCACTCGCAAGCCCCAGACGATGAGAATCACTGTTCTCTCAGTGGACAATGGGGTTCCGCAGGTCGTGACCAATAAGGGTGGAACAGCTTTAAGAATTCTCCCCACTGGCCACCTAGGGTTCTTGATCACCAGTAAAACATTAAAGGCTGAGGACAGAGACAGTCTTCAAGGAGCGGTGACCTTTAAAGTTACCGTGGGCGCTGAGCACGGCTACCTTATTGACATGGGGAAAGGCAATGCCACCATCACCTCGTTCAGCCAAGGTAAGAATCCTTAATGTGCATTTAATGCGATGGAAATGAGGTTGAGATGCATGAGTGTCTGCATTAACATTGAACCGGTGAAAATAATGCATTAACATAAACATGATCCTGTAACGTTGCATATTTAAACTCATCTGCTATGGTGCACAGATGTGTCAGTGTTTTATGTGTGAAATCTGCATCAACATTAATAATGTGTGAACGCACTATTAACATAAACGTGACCCTGTGTGCATTGTAGGCGTGTTTTAGTTCCTCTAACGCTGTGAGCTGTATTTTTCAAATATTAAACTGATTTGTTTAGGCAATAAAGCATAAAAAGTCCCTAAAACCAGAGAGATAGGACTAAAATAGGTGTCATGAGAAATTTCTTGTGAGGGAATTTTGTTATTGCTCAAAGGTTGCTCATTCATAGCTCAGAGAACTAAACAGAGGCCTTAGTTATGTTTCTTTTGGGCAGATCTGAACCAACCAGTTGAAATTGCTTACATCACTTTTAGAAGCTGAAAACATGTACATGTGCCTCAAAAGAATGGTGCCTATAGCTTGTGCCTCAAAAGAATGGTGCCCATAGCTTGTGCCTCAAAAGAATGGTGCCTATAGCTTGTGCCTCAAAAGAATGGTGCCTATAGCTTGTGCCTCAAAAGAATGGTGCCTATAGCTTGTGCCTCAAAAGAATGGTGTCTATAGCTTGTGCCTCAACACATGTTTGCATTAAATAAGATGATATAATAGTACAGTAAATTAGGCCAATTCAAACAGCATCAGGGAGTCTTTCTTCAAAAGTTCCTACACATTTTATGCGGAACGGCTTGGTAATGTTGTTAAAACTTCAGTTAATGCCAAACTAGCATGAGATGTGCTCAACTTGCCACTGTGTTTTCCCTTTCTAAATAACCCTGTGTTTTAGGATTCTCTTTGAATATTTCAAGGGAGTTTAACACAGCTGGGGGTGTTGGTGTGGGCTACTGACAGTAAATAAAGTTGCAGGGCCCTTGTGGGCATTTAAAAATGATGGGTTTACATTTTTATGAGCTGGCCTCTTTGAAGAGAAATGTTTTGACATCAAATATTGAAGATAGGCTGGGCTGTAGACATAAGACCCTCAGAAATACCACATACTTCTAAATTGGAGCATGTAAGAGGATGAAGAAATGCATGAATGTCGGCCAGATGGAACCCTGCTGTTCTTTATGGTTCTTTAACAGTGAGAAGGGAATTGGTGAAGCACGGCTTCTGTGCCTCGTATTCCTCTTACTGTTAATGAAACGTTATCTAATTGATAAACCTCAGACATAGCATTCTCAATGGCGCACTTAAATACTTGATTCTGATTGGTCAAAAGCTTTGTGTAATAACCATTGAACTATATTGTTGGGTGTAGTTGACCCAAGCCATGTATTTTCTTTACGTTTTTGTTAATGTCTGTCGTATCATTGTATTTTCTATATCACTCTACTATTTTACTATGCAAGAAGAAACAGACTGAGACATGAAACCAGCACACTGTGGCATGTTGGTTGCCAGGGGCAACAGTCAAACAGTTGAGCAGTCGCTATTCCAAAATATCTGACTGCGGAATTCCATGATTGACCAATCACGATCAAGTATTCTAGAATTCCAGGAATAAGTGTGATATTATATACAGTCAGCCGGTCATACAGGATCAGTCACCCTGCAAAAGGATTATTTTACAACAATGACCAGCTGACTCTACATTATCCCGTACCCACAAAATACAGTGTATAATAGCAACAGGCAAGTTATAATTAGCTCCAATAACCCGCCTAACAGGAAACGTTCTTAGAATGTTGGCTAACGGTTTCTTAAAGTTCTCCCAAAGTTATCAAACGTGTTCTTGCAGTAACATTAGTAGAACATCAATAAATTAACGTCATACATCAATATATCAAAAACATTGTTAATGGAACGTTTTAAAAACGTTAAACAAATGGAACAAAAACTATGTTTGAATGGGCCTAAAACATTCTAAATGAACATTATTAATGTTTTTGGTATTTATTGGAAATGTCAGGGAAACGTTCTTACAACCTAAAATTGTTAGCTGGGAAAGAGCATCTCAATTTATTATGTTATAATGTTCTATATTTGTATGCTTAACTAAACGCTCATCTGTTTGAATGTTTCCTCCCCCAGCCGACATCGATGACATGCACATATGCTACGTGCTTCGAGACGGAGACAACGCCACAAGCGACGTATTCCACTTCTCCATTGAAGACAATGGTAGGATATTTTAAACTCTGTTTATTATTTGCGCCTGAGGGGAATTAAAATGTGACGGGTTGAATTACAGACGTGCGTGTCACTACCTGCATCATCTTTCATGCTCCGTGTTCGTGACGGTATGACTGTGCAGTAATAATAACTGGATTCTGTAGCAGGCAGGAGTTTGTTTCCTGGGATGTCGTTTAATTGACACGCTCGCATATTGAGCTGGAAAGCTCTCGTACAGCGTTGCCTGGGTTTTAATCACTTTATTTTTAAAACTAGATTTAATCGCAAACTTATCCTGATGGCTTGAATGAAACTGCCCAATTATAAACCTGCCATCTGCACTTCTCCAGTGCGGTCGAGGTCCCAGGATGCGTTATTAAGAAGATACTGCTTCAGCGACAAATCACAGCTGATCTGTTTAGAAACACGTGCTTGACTTTGAAGATCGCTTGTGAAATCTTTCATCTATATTTAAACATCATAATGTATCTGGTGAGGCACAAAACGTCTGTCTTGTTAGTCAGCTTTGTCAGGCTAATTAGTAGATTATTAATAGATTTGCTTTGTTCGAACTTCTGATTCTTTGGAAGAGCTGTGCTTCTTTCTCTCTTTCTCTCTCTCTCTCTTTCTTTCTTTCTGTCAGTCTGTCTGTCTGTCTGTCTTTCACAGCCCACATTACAGGCTCCAGTTTGTGGGTATGCAAACAGTGATGGCTTGTTTCTGAGGACACTTCAGGTTTCAGAGGCCCTTCTGACGGGCTCTTCTTTGTTCAGTGTTCTGATGGCACAGTTTCACTTTATTCCTTTATTTCTCCAATATGAAGAAGAAATCTTTCTCTCACCTCCCACTCCCTGTTCTCTGTAGCCTCGGTGGAATTATTTGCTGAAAGCCAGCGTCTTCTGCTTCGCTCCTGGTGAGAAACTTGTTTTTGGAGATGATGAAATTGATCTTAATTCTGTGGGGAAGACTAAACACGAGCTTTTCAGATGGGATAGTTCGATCAAACTCTTTTCTTGCTATATTTCAGGTTTGGACTCTTTCCAGACAGAATGATCTTTCTCTTTGTGGAGTTAAGAAACAGATGAGGAAAACCGAGCTGTTTTTATAGATTTGTCATTTCGCTGTTGTTCAAGGTAATTCGATTATTCATTGGCTCAGTTGACTACAAAGAGCCTGTGTCTTTCACAGACTGGCATGATGCGTCTGCCTTCTGAATGCTGGCAATTATACAATGGGTTTCTGCAGGATGTTGTCATGCACTCCGTTCTGAGGAGAATCAAGATGCCCTCATTGTGTCTTGTGGCCCTTGTTTCTTTTTAAAATGAGGCTTTCTCTATTCACGTCAAACCAGTAATTGGGTGTTTCTTCACTATTGGCCCTGTGAATATTCATAAACATAATATACGATACTCTCAGTAGTGGTTGTTTAATATTTCCAGCAAAGTATTTGAATGCATCACATGAGAATTCTGAATTTCATCATTTCCTAAATCACATGAACAGTTCATGAACAGTTCATGTGGAACAGTCCACATGAACAGTTCATCACATTTTAAATCATGTCCTGTTTCATGGTATATTCTGTGGTGGTGATGGTTATTATAATGACATGTGTTTGTAATAAATTGGCAGTCTTCCTTCACTTGCGAAGACTACAGTAAAAAAGCCTAAATGACACGCTTTCACACATTTTGCATAATTTGCATAATGTGTTTATGGAACACAAATGTGGCCGTTGTTGAAGAAACACTCAAATATTTAAGTGGCTTTTTTAAATGCAACAGAATTACAACCATTAGTCAACCATTAAAATTAAAGTGTGCCCATCTGTGCATTTGATTAACGTGCTTTGAATAGTGAAGGACACACATGCAAAGAACTTATGGTGTATCTCCAAAGTGTGTGAACCCTGTGCAGCTCTCCTGCATGCTCACCACCTTAAATAGACCAAAGTCTGTCCTCACCCTCATGAAGTACCTGTGAAATGATTGTGATAAGGACAGGTATGCTTTAGCAATTGTTTACCGATGAGTGCTCATGAGTTCTCCTCCAAAGTGCACGGCATGTTTAAACCTTCCAGGTGAAGCGGTTCATGGAGCAGAAAGACACAATGGGGGTTTTAAATGTACAAGCAAAACCAGAACTTTGCTGTTGTGTGGTTACATCTTCTCGCCTGTACGTGGATGCTTTATAGTCATGTTTTTTTAATGTAGTCATTGTGATGAGATATTCAGTGCACACGCTGACCTGAGGTCAGTCTGAGAATTTCATCTGTGAAAGGTGAGGACCCAGCAAACAGGGAACATTTTTTTAGAACATTGGCTAACGTGCTCTAAAAGTTCGGTCAGAGTTAGTGGAACATCAGAACTGTTAGTAGAACGTTTTCTTAACGTTATGTATCTTTATATCAGAAAGTTATTCTTGATTAGTTAGTGGAACATTAAAAAAATGTTACAGAATTAAAAATGTTTGTATAACATTCTTGAAACCAAGCAATAATGGTAATACAACACCTTTTTTTTTTTACATTTTCCTAGAACTTTCCCAGTAAATGTAATTTTTTACATTTTTGTTAAAAAAAAAAGAAAACGTTTGGGAAACGTTCTTACAACCTAAAAGTGTTAGCTGGGGACTTGTACAATTCCAATGCGGGATTGCCGGGCTGCTGATGTTATTTGTAGGCATGAGAGCTGCTGTGGCAGCCACAGTAATTCCCCAGGTAGACCCTGCGGCTTTCAAGAGACAGTGTACCAGGCAGCTGCACTCAGGCACAGCTGTATCCTGTCATGTTTCAGTAGCCCAAAACACTCAAAAAAATACAAATAAATAAAGATGAAGGTGGGGCAAAGGGGCAGTTTAGTCTACATCTTCATGTTGTGATAATATATGATAATATAAACTACCAAGATTGTTGCATTTGAACAGAGAGTTAAAGGAATAGTCCACTTAAAAATATGTTTGAAAAATGTTCCATTATTCGCATATGACTTTTTTCTTCACAAAAGAAGATATTTTGAGAAATGTCTCAGTGGTTTTGTGTCCATACAATGGAAGTCAATGGGTGTCACTGTTGTTTGGTTACCAACATACTTCAAAATATCTTCTTTTGTGTTCCTCAGAAGCATAAAAGTCATACAGGTTTGGAATGACATGAGGATGAGTAAATGATGTAAGATGTTTCATTTTTGGGTGAACTGTCCCTTTAAGTAATTTTTTTTGTTGCTGGTAGGCATTTGAAACCTATATGATTAAGTTTAGATATGATTAAGGTGAGGAGTCATCGAAATGCTTCTGGTTGTGTTGTAAAGATACAGCAGTAGGGCATACCTGTGGTTTTAAGTGTTGAAACCTTCTTGCATAGATAAACTAAGATTCACAAATATCTTTTAATTTCTGGCTTGAACTGTGAGAATATTCAGTCTGAAAGCTAAAGAATTCTCAGGCCGTTTGTTGGTGGTGCATCCTTTCAGAATCATAATCACAATTCAGATTCATGGACGTGGTGGTTTGGCCCACAGAGTACAATAACCACTGCTATTAGATAATCATAAAATAACATCACACGCCTTATGCATTCATATACACAGACTGTATATAGACACAATGAAATACAATGCGGTACACATACAATACACATAGAGGGTTTGAAAGGCGTAGGTGAAGCCTGAATTTTAATGAGCAGAATAAACAGAACAGACAGTATGTCATTTATCAAGAATAAATACAATAGATTCAATAAATGCATTGCACAGCATTGCACAGCTTAATAGATGCACGTGGGTTTGTTGTCCATTATAGCATCATCCTATAGAATCACACGTATGTAGATTTATACATACAGTAATTTGTAGTTGTAGCATTGGCATTTAAGTGTGATTTGACTGCAATGGCAAGAGAAACACTCCTACAAGCTTCAGAGTGCTTGAGAAGGTCAAAAGGAATTTGTAGTCAGTAGCCTTTGTTCCTCTCCTGTTTTAATGGAGGCCAGCCTCCATCGGTGAGAGTAATTCATCAACATCATATTATGAAGGGAGTTGAGATTGCTCTCCAAATGAACGCCGTTAGCTGGCAGACGATCTTTTAGAGGTCCCTCCTAACCGCGGGAGAGTAAGACCCCTGGCCCAGATTCCCGTCGGCTAATAAAACTGGTCTCACAGAGGATGATGACGTTTGCAAACGTTGACACAGACAGACAGACAGATATTGCAGTGTAATTTTGTCTTTTTTGGAAGTAATGCCAAATTCACACAATGTTCTGTGGTCTTCAAACCATGGTGCCACCCCTTATGCTGATTTGGTCAAAGGTGTTTCTTGGCCTTAAATTGGAGAACCACTTACTTATTTTAAGATTTGTTATTCCCTCAGCTCCTCACAAGCGCTTTGGACTGAACCTGCAGCACCGCTTAACAATGCAACAGATGTACAGTACTTGTCATGCTGCCAAACAAAGACTGAAGTGGGACAGGTGCCTTTATTTGTCCTCATTTGTACCTTCAAGTCGCGTCATAAAAACAGTTCGCAAAAAAACTGTAGAACTGAAAAACTGCTTGGAGGTTTCTTCTCAGGTATCATTGAGGTATGACGTTTGTCTTTGGTGCTTCTTAAATTCTCTGGAGAAATTAAAACAGACACAAATGAGACGATTGCTGATGTACAGTAAGAGTGTCAAGTTTAAAAATTAATGCGGGTAGAGTAACTCCATAATAATATTTTAGAAAAAAGTGATTTTTGTTTGTAGACTTTGGTGTCATGGAAAATCAAAGCACAGTTTGAGACTCTAGAAGAAGTTTATAAGGAGAATTTTTAAGGACCTCTCTTTTTGAGAAGAGTAACATCAGAAGATTTGAGCAAAAGTCTTCATTTAATCTCACTGATGTGTAGGAGAAACAACTGAGATAATATAGAGATCTCGCGTGTGTGTGTGTGTGAGACTTTCTTTCCTGTGGTTTTCCAACCTCACAAAAACAATCTGTTGCCTCATTTAACCTCTTTGAGCTGAGGCAAAGCACAGAGTCCTGGATTTTATTTTCTCTTGGTTTTGAGAAGTAATGGTCTTTTTATCAAGTAGGACATTTTTCCCTGCACTTCTTACACTGGTGTGAATAAAAGCCGCTGCAGGCTGATAAAAACTGTGTTGTGTCTCTAATCATTGTGGAGAATTGTTTTGGTGAGCTATTTGTAAAAGCTGTCAGGTTGCTGAATGGAGATTAAGCGAGAGTGGGTATTTCGGTTAAATCCACTCTCTGACCTTTCTCCTCAAAGATTTGCCAATGGTCAAGCTATGGAAACTCTTCAGATCAAGACGCTTTTGTTTTGTGGACGTGGGGGCCCCAGGGCCAAACTTTGGCATGTTTGTTGAAGATTATTGTTCTGTGTCGCCACTTTAACTCCTCCCCTTGTTTTTTCCCCCTCAGATTCCTCTCGTCTTCTTCAGTAAATTGATCTTACCTGAACACACGCGAGTTCTAGCACTGCCTGTGGCTTGTTTGTGGAGCTTTAGAGAAGCTGTCTGCCTCCACCTCTAATCCACTCAGTCAGTCAATGGAGGAGACGTCCCTACTGACAGATTACTGCCTTCACCTTGCTCTCTGTTTTCAGCTTCTGCCTCTCTCGCTCTCACCTTCTCCCCTGCTGTCTCTCCTCTTGTTTGTGTCTGTGACTCCAGGGAGACTCCAGGGAGTGTATTGTGTGGAGAAATACATACATAAAATACATACATACATACATAGAGTATGAAAAAGGGTTTTGCTGCTTGTGTTTATTTAGTTGGATGGATTTCGCATGTCCTATCTTGAAGGTATTTCTATATGCTGTTTAGATTTGTGGTGTATTTCTTTCCCCTCCACAAGGAGTTTTTGTACTTGTGGGTGCCTAGAAAAAAATGTATTATTTATAATTATTTTTTTTATAGCATGATGTTTTATCACGACACGAGTCAAGACAGCTTAGGTTAGACAACACAGAAACGCAACAACTTTGCATGCGTGCTGCTCCGACTCAATAGAACGGATTTGAAACTCTTTGTTCTATTATAAGTGTGAGTTTGGATTTAACCCAGTAACCACAAAATACGCTGGGGGAAACTTCTCAGTCAACAATCGTGCCACTTTTTTATGTGGCACAAAGTAAAAAGAGAGATTCCTCACCAAATTTCCTACAAATGCAATGACCGCTCAACTTTTTTGGCGTGGTTATTTGTAATGTCGTTTTCGAACCTCTCATCTCAGGTTAGCAGGAGATTAGGTTTCAGCACATACCATGAGGTGGTATGAAGACACAGGCTCATACATGCACCAGGCAGGTCAAAGAGTCTCTCGAGGGCTTCATCCTTCATCTCCTCAACGGATGTGTGTAGATCAGCATTTTTCCTTCCACCCTCTCATCTGTTCACATTCCATTATTCATAAAAAACCCCACACCATCTTTGGCTAGAATCGGCCCCTCAGCAGTCGTGCTTCCAATTAAAATCTTCAGCGATTAGAGAAAAGTCATTTTAAAGCTATCTTAATTACAGGTTGGGCGTGATGGTAAACGTGTGGTGTGGGTTTCGCTGGCACCTTTTCTGAGCGATGGAAGCAATAACACAGCAATAAAACATTTGGGCAGGTAGGTAGTGATTTTGACACAGATTCCCATAAACCATCTGGGCCCGGATTATAGATCATGCACATCTAACAGCTGCTACACACAAAGGTGTCGTTATTATATTTCTGGTGTCTGTGTTTTGGAAGAAAATAATGTTGGGCACGGTTTTGATTTGAATGTCCTTTCTGTTCCATATCCACTGTCTGGAAATACAGTCTCTTATTTGGAAGATGAAAGAGTTGAAGAGTTATGAGTAACGCCCGTCCTCATTCTGTACAATTGAGCTACTGTGAGAGGAAGTTATTGTATGTTTCTCATCAGCTTGCTTGCTTACAAATGCAGGAGTTTAGTGGGTCATGAAAACATCGCTTGGACTTCAGTGGCACTTAGGATTTGCATCTCGCCTGTTCATTAATTAAATGCGGCTTGTAGACATGTAAGATATTAAGTGTCTCAAGAGGTTTTGAAAGTGGTCTGTTTGCACAAACACATTTAAAGTTACATTTAATTGTGCTGCTCTGAAACGCCAGCTCTTATTCCAAATGACTGAATTAATGAATAAATAAATGACTGAATGAATGACTAAATTAATGACTGAATGAATGAATGAATGAATGACAGTGGCTTTGCTGACCTGCTGTAAGCTTGTAATAGTTTGAAGTGTTTCTAAATAGCATATTGGCATGTATATATTTGGGCCTATTTATTAGCATATTCTGCCCAAGCCTTCAAATGCATTTGAATCACATTATAATGCACAAAGACATACTTCCAAGCTAACAATTTTAAGGTTGTAAGGACGTTTCCCTAATGTTTCCATTAAGTAATAAAAACCTAAAAAATATTTTAAAAGGAATGTTCAAAACATCCAGTAGTTTAGACTGTATTAATGTTATTTCCAGGTTATAAGAACATTATTCCAACATTTCTAAAATTTAAATGTTTTTAAAACATTCCACTAACGATTTAAGAATAATGTTAATTATGCTAACGTTTTTAGAACCTTGACCAATGACAGTGCTGAAAAAAACATTTTGAGAACTTTGAGAGAACGTTAGCCAACATTCTGAGAACGTTTCCTGTTAAGCATGTTTATACATTAATTCTTGGCTGCTAACAACATTTTCGGGTGTAAAGAACAAAAGCGGTGTGTTACACAGTTTTGCTCCTCATTGTGCCCTTCAGCACGCCACTAACCTGACGATGCACTCGGACACATCTCATCCTGCAGTCAACATGATGTTAATCACCTAAAACTGTTGAAAATACCTTTAATTGGTGTTTTTGTCTAAGTGTAAGTGTCTCTGAGTAACTCTGCCTGTCTGGTTATATTTTAGTTTGTATTTAGGGTCCGGTTCTCGTCATTTCTCTGCATCACGTTTGTGTTTTGGGGTCTCCGTGCAGGTCCACATGCCTGAGACACGTTCTGTCCAGGCTTGCCTCATCGGATCCTCTGCGTGTCGTCATTCCCTCCCTCAGGATGTTGCTCCTACAGCTATTAAACCGGGTCAGTTTTTCCATACCAGTGCCTCCTGCATCTCCAGACCTGTTCCACTGATTTCATGAATGCTGTGGCATCAGGACAGGCTGGCTTTGAGGAGCAGTGGCGTAGTTGACGTGACGTGTCGTTTGGTGCAATACTGCATCTATTTTAAACTATTTAAACTACATTTTTAAACCGCATACCACTTTTATGGCTTAATGAATATGATTTTACTACGTGTAATATTAGTACGTTTAGAATTGTATTCGTCTTACCGCTTGATTATTTTGAAGTAACGAAAACAAAGACTTAAATTAAAATTAAGATTAAAATTGAGAAATAATGACCAGTTGAGGCCCCTAAAATATATATTTTCCCATATGCAATTACATAAATCATAAACCAGAATCTTGATGTTGACATCCATGCTACAGGTTCTGTGTCAGCCACCCATGATATGCACTAACATAAACTATATAAAACTGACAGTATAACAGCTTCTGTTGACGTATCTCACAGCATTGTCATTCAACTGATCTAGTATTCAGTCCGCCACTGCCAGAATCTGCTAGAGTCTTTTCAATGTCAAGCCTGTTTCTCTGTTTTTCTGGCCACAGTTTGTGTGGGCCTCAGACATGCTTTTCAAATGTAATATCCTGTTAACAAAAAGAGCCAGTTCGCTTTTCTTTATGAGGCAGTGGTGAATCGGACACGCTGTCACTACGCATCCGTAAGTCTGGTGCTATCACTCAATACATCAGGCTTCATAACGTTCCTCTGGCCTTCACTTCTCAACGCCTCCTTCCTGCTTCTGTCTTTGAGGAGTTGTTGACAGTCAGGGCCGAGCTGCAGCCCGGCAAGTCCCTTCCCTCAGGGCCTGGGTGTCGTGACTTGAGTCTGACAAGCCCTCTCTCTCTCTCTTTTTTCATTTCTTCTTTCTTTCACCTTCCTACTTACTGACACTGGCTGAAACTGATAGCCCACCTGCCTGACTGTACAGACCTGTCAGGATGGTGGCTGAAGGTTCGGAGAGAAATGAGATCTTGTCCATATTCATGATATAAATATGTCCGCCTTACGGTGCGGTGCTGTCCAGTAGCCTACGCAGCGTGTGTGTGGACGTCACTGCTAAAGTCGGACAGCAGACAGCAGTTTCTGACAGTGACACAAGACACAAATAACATGTCCACACACAAACACACATACTGTACACTTGTGTCCATAAATCCATCAATAAGACCATCATTGACCATCGTTTGTTTTTAAGGTATGTATGGACCTCAGCAGAGGATGGGTTGAGCAGCCTGTCTGCTTGAGCATCTTCTCCTGCGAGACGGCTTATGAAGCGCTCCACACCTGCCCCCACCTCCAGCCCCCCTCACGGAAGTTTTACAGCTGTGTAATGACTAGGAAGAACTTTGGAAGCTGTGGAGAAGGAGATGAAAGATAGAAAGTGTCTCTGTCCCTCGAGTGGTTGTGAGCAACTTCCTGAAGCCGTGAGCCATGTCCCGGCACACTCTCAAACCCTCGCCTCAAATCATTTCTAATTTCTGTCTTCCAGCTATGTGATGTTACAGAGTTTGTAGTTCCAGAACCTGAGGCTGTGGCTTCCCTCTGGAATTTTCTACGGGTTTCTAGAAAGGTGTTTTTCCATTTATGAGGAAAATACGGTGTGTGGTTAACGTGCGCATTTTGTGCTGCAACGTAAACGACACACAGACAGACGTCAAATGTGAATTTTAAAAGCTGCAAACAAATTGCTAAATAAGGACTGCAGCTAACACAAATATGTGAGTTTGTGGAACCGATTTCGTGTCATATAGAAAGTTTATAGTAAAAAATTAACATTTAGCCACATGAAAACACATTAAAACGCGCCTGTTTAAAAGCATTTTCTCGTATTTCCAGTAGTTTGTGGTTGTCTGAATGACACCAGAACTCGCTTGCATGAGCGATGGGCCCTGCTCCTACTGAAAGGAATAAAGCTAATGAAAGGAACGGATTTGTAGCAGTAAAAAGTTCCTTCATCGAATCGTTTATGAATGAATTCGTTCATTATTAGTCAGCGCGGCAGGTTTCACGCCGCTCGTCTTTAACATTCATCTATTCATCAGTCGACGCCTCATGCTGTACAGTTTCAGAATCTGTCTCTGTAACCTTGAGTTTTACAAGAAACCGACGGGGATTTAGCGCACGCTTCCGACTGTGAAAGAGCCGTCAGCGACTTCCCTGCGTTCCCACAGGATGAAAGTCAATCTGTACTGGCTGCGAGCGCAACCTTCGTCCTGTAAATCAATGACATGCACACTGACCACCTCCTCGAGCCCCAAGACAGCAGCACGACACCTCGGTCCAAAGAAACTTCACTGCCATGCACTTTATCCTCGTAAAATACACATGTGCAGCCTTCAGCATTTCTTTGTCTTTTGCCTCACTCTTCTTTCTTGTAAATCACTTGATTTATGTGTGTTCACATGCGGTTGGAGCTTTTAGTCAGTTTGAGAACTTCTCCTGGAGATATGAAAATGGACAGGGTTTATCAGTGTGCCCTCTTGGTCCTTATTTTTCTACGGCGAAGGTGGCAAACCTAGTTTGCATAGCCACGAGATTCATTTACTTGCAGATTTAAAGGTCATCGTTTTAGTTTGGGTTTTGCATATTTTGAAACGGTTAAAAATGTGAGTAAAAACCCTTACCCAGCTAACCATTTTACGTTGTCAGAATGTTTCCCTTAAGTAACAAAAGGGGTAAAAGCGTTATAAAAACGTTCAAGTAGCATTATTGCTTGAATGTTCAAACGTTAATTCTGTATTGATTTTAAAATGTTTCACCAACAACTTAAGAATAATATTGTTTTGATATACGTGATATATAATGTTAAAAGAATGTTCTACTAATGTTACTGCAAGAACGTTTATAATAACTTTGAGAGAACGTTCTGGGAACTTTCCCTGTTAGCTGCGTATTTTAGCAGACTGTTCCCTCGCGTGCTGCTTTCATAGCTGTACATTTTCCTTCTATAAAAGCAGCTACACAAAAGCCTTGTGAAACGATCCTCGTCTTATTCACAGCTCATTTGATTCTGTTGTTTCATCCAGCTGTGCTGCTTTGCACACCCTCTTAAGTGAAGTGCTCTTTCTGAAAATGGCACTCAGAACACCACTGATCAGTGAAAAGGTCACATATTTCCCAGAATGCATCAGTGTGCCACCCCAGAACACAGAAGTGGTGGTTCTGTTTAAACTTCCCTTCACGTCTCAAGACAGTTAAGGTTAATGGTAACATGCCTGTTTAGGTTTGGTAGTCAGTAAGTAATGCTATATTTAGAATTAGTAATGTAAAATATTTAATTTAATTAAAAATAAGCACTTATGAAACATTGTGGCAGAACTCAGGCAAAACACACCAGTCAGCATGAGTACATGGATAATTTATAAAAAAAGAATTGTGCATGGAATTCAGACAAAACTTGATTGTAAAATGCATTGTGGACACTTCACGCAGTGTCAAATTATGATATTCAACAATATGGAATCAGAACAAATAATATATTGACATTCAAACCACTTTTCAGTGTCTTTTCAAGTTTTTATCTGCCATAATAACAGTGTCTTTAAATTCTCTTTATTTGGGCACTTTTGTTATATATAGACATCAATGTACTCAATTCATTGTGATTAAATTGATTAAATTAATTAGCATACAAAGTCACTTTTCAGCCCTTATTTTGTTGCATCCAACCAGTGTTATTTCTTATAATATAAGGCATTAGTCTCCAAGCTGGTTTTTCTGCTTTATTTAGCTTCTTTTCAGTATGTAAGAGCAGTAAAACGTTACACAACCCAAGATTTAATCCTGTGTTTTATTTCTTAATTCTGTAGACCGCCGCTGGAATTTAAGACTCTGGAGAGTCTGGTCTCAAGGTCTTTGGTGGAGGGAGATGAATGAGGTGTTGGGTGGGGTTTGAGGGCAGACAGGGAATAAACTCGGCTTATACAGAATTAAGTCAGGCTTTGTCAGTCCCATTAAACTGTTTTTTCAGCCCCTGAAGTAAGATGTGATGGACAGCTGGAAACTTTGTTTAGAAAACTGTGTTCTGAAGGTTAAAACAGGCCTGTTAAAAGCAGAGACTTTTGGCTACTATTACTATGTTTTCATGTTTTTTTGTTAAGCGGTGAAGATGTTTTAAGACCGCAGATAGCAATAACAGATTAGCGTTAGCCGATATCGTTAATGAAACATTGTATATATCCATGTACATCATATTTTTTTCTGCAAAATAAACAGAAAAAAGTATTTTTTCTGTTAGAAAACAGAAAACACAAGAACACAGAAACTCCCTGTGAAGAGAACTTCAAAATCTTCTTATATTCTCTGTGTGTTTGTCTACCCAGAACTTAATCTTGCCTCAAATGCTGTCCAAGCTTTTGCTTTAAATCACTCCAAGAACTCAGAACTCATTCCAAGCTCTTTACAAAGAAAACGTCTTTTTAGGAGCTTGCTGAGAAAGATCATCTCAGTCGGGTCTTATTCTTATCTTATTCCTCTTTATCATCTGTTCTGACAAGTTGAAAGCTGTTTCAGACGCCACAAATTGACATTCTCTCTCTCATTTAGAGGAAAAGTTCCTCTTTTTGGGAAAAGTGTTGTGGCAGGTAGTCATTGGGAATTTGCTTCATTGCAGTGATTCACATCTTTTGTATCAGTTCTCCAAAAGATGTATTCAGACTGATTTGATCAGTGACCTGTTCTGAAGGTCACATCGTTAAGCCAGTTATGAGGACAAGTGTCCTTTTGAGTTATGAGGGAGTCATTGATTTATTCCTTTAACGGTAGGGTAGGTTTTCAGAGTGTTTAGCAATAGCCAGCAGCTTTAAAAACATAAGACCCCGCCCTCCCGTCAGAATGTTCTCCAAAGCCACGCCTCCTCTTAAACACATGAACGTATACATAGTTTAACAGGCAAGTGGGACATCCTATCATGGCATTCGGGCCGAATGCAATGATTGGACGAACATGTTATGGTCCTAAGCGTTCCATAGAAGATATAAATATATTTATACCACTTAGTGATTGTTATCAGGATGTGAAGAAACTTTCAACCAGCATATATAACCAGTTTATTATAAAACTGT